>CAUYSK010120641.1:0-89670 GCA_963575035.1 Avahi laniger | reverse complement strand
ATTTGTACCCCCGTAATATGCTGAAATAAAAAATAAAAAATAAGTGATTATGGTCACCTGGAACCAGTGGTCTATGAAAGACCAAAAGTCTGTAATGATGCTTAAGTAAGCAAGTAAGCACAAAGTAAGCAAGAAATAAGTTTTATATGTTATGTCATTAGTTTGGGGCACAAGTACAAATCACTGTAGCTAGATATAAACACCTACCAAGGGTGTTGCAAATAATTGGCACCTGAGTGATAATAATGGAGATTGTGGGCTGGACTGTGGAAAATGCATGTGTGATTGTGATCCTCAGACAAACTATCAGGTCCATCTTAGTCTATATATTAAATCAGATTTGTGTGCTTCCTTAGCTACTGAGAACTTGGGGGCAGATATTGCACAGGCATTAGGGTATTACCTCATTTTTCATGTTGCTTATCCACAGGACCTTTTTGACACTGTGCTTGGTTCAAAACGGAGGCATAGATATTGTGCAAGTCCTTTCTGAATAATGGCATGATACCTATATATAAAAAAGGTGGCGGCACAGCAATCTGTTTAGATGTGTCAAAGACCCCATTCTGTGTGGACATTTGCAGGGATCCTAAGTGGCCAAGAGAAGCTTTGTTGAGCTATGAAAAAACTTAGACTTTATACTACCTTTTAGGGGAAGTATATGCTTTATTCACTAAAAATGAGAAATGCATACAAGAAGGGAGAAGACTTGTGCTAACAGTGGTCACCAGGAAAACATATCATCTCAATAATTACTGGTAATGTGGCTATGAAATTAAGGAAAGTTTTAAGTAAAATCCCAAAATAAAAATGGCATAGTATAAACACACCAAATTATTTTAAATCTAGAAAAGGGGCAGTGGTTCAGAAATAATTCAGCTTTTTGGTCCAGCAGAACTCTACCTCATGAGGACAGTATTGCTTGCAGCTGGTCTTCATGGAGGAAGAGACATCTGGAGGAGGTGGTAGGGGAAGAAGTGAAAGTATAAAGTATGCTAAACACCTTGTCTTGTTGGGGTAGGAGTGTCATAAAGCATTAATTAATCCATGATATTGTTAAGAAAATCTAAGTTTTTTCAGTGCCTAGAGTTCTCGGGCCCCATTCCTAGCTCCATTCCAGGACAGGAAGGGCCACACTGACTAAAATGGAAGCAAAAGCTCTGTTGGGACCTCAGTTCTGAAGCAGCTGTTAGAAATTTCCAGAGGACCTCAAGATCATGGACTAAATAATGATATGGTACAACTAACTCTCAAGGGAGTAGGAGATCAACTTTCTTCTGCTAGGGAAGATTCAAAAAGTACAGAAAATGGGAAAAGATTTAAATTGAGGTGATGATGACCAGCACTGTTGGTAAGGTAGAAGTGTAAGGAAATCTTTGGTTTGGGGTGAGGGGTTAATATCAATCTCAAATCATTTGAGGATATGGTCAAAACATCTCTTTTCAATGAACATCAGATGCATGAAGGTTTCACGGTAAAAAAATGAAGTTTGTTCCTACAGTTTTGTGACCAGAGTATTTCTCCTCCCTGAAGATGCAGGTATTCCCTGATGGAAAAGTATTAGCACAGGATAAAAAATCTTCTGAGACAGGTGTGGTTGGGTATGACTCTGAGAAAACAGAAAAAGTGTAGAGAACACAATGAATGAAAGTAAAGGAAGGAACAGATGCTGATGTGTGAGGTAATGAGGAAACCATTCTGTCTAGAATAGATAGATGAGCCTTGGGCAAGTAGAGAACAGAGAGGATTATGTAGGGAGGGTCATGAGGGACTTGAATGTCACAGGCAGAAGTTTAGATTTAATTAGGAAGCCAGAACTGTAAGTTTTTGAGTGATATGAAAAAATGATATTTAAGGAGATTAATCAGGTAGCAATAAACAGGATGGACAGGAGTAGTGAGAATTGAGAGTTTGTTGGAAGAATCTAAAATTTAGATGATGATAGCCCAAGCAAGGGAAGTGAGACCGGCGAGGAAGGAACCAGTACTAGATACATTTAAAGGCAGATGTTTCTTCTCTATTTTTTATTACAAAAGTATTATATATCACTTTAAAAGTTCCAACAGTGCAAAAGTATATATACACATATATAGATAGATAGATCAATGTAATCACTATTAGAATAGAAGTGATTTTTCAAACTTCTAAATCAGTATAGGAAAAAGAAGTACTTACACTTTGACAAATTTAACAAGAAGATAAAAAATAATGAAATAACAGAAAAAAATTAATGAATATTGCCAAATTTTAATAAATGTGAAAGGCTTAATTGTGAATTTAAAAAGTAGAGGAGATTAGATGGAGTACAAAGAAAATTTCATCATGTGTTGTTTTGAAAAGATATGCCTAAACAACAGAGAAAAGCTGAAAATATTGGAATTAATAAAAATATACCAGACAAATGCTAACAAAATAGAGATAAAAAAGAAAAGTCAAGGGAAAAAATCATTAAATGGGTCAAAGAAAGTGTTTTGTGAACTAACATATTTTGTGAACTAATATAATCCAATAAGACAATCATATACCTTAATGCACTGAAAAATAATTTCAAAATATGTACAGCAAAAATGTTAGAAGGAGACTGTGACAAAACAATGAAGGGAGAGATTTTACATACTTTTATTAGAAAATTTAGATCAAGCAGATGAAAATAGAATATTTTAACAGCAATGAACAAATTTGATTTAATATATAGAAACATGGTATAATATATACCCCAACAAAATGAAAATAGGTATTTGCTTCAATTGCCCATGAAATATTTATAAAATATTTATTACATGTAGGATACACAGAAAATCTTCCAAAATGCATAACTCATGCAGGAAGCATTCTCTATCCATGAGACAGTATATGTAGTAATTAAGGGAATAAAGGATAGAAAAACAAGACATCAACTAAAACCTGATTAGGCTGAAATATACACACTTCTAAATGACTCTTGGATTAAAAAGGAAAACAAAACTTTATAGACTAAATGACAAAAGAAGGACTATGAAAACACTGCATGTGAAAACTATGGGATACAATCAAAGATGTGTTTGGAAGAAAATTTATAATTTCAAAGCATTAAGTAGAAAATAAGATTGAAAAGTAAACTAAACATTCACCTAAAGAACTTAGAAAAAGACGAAACAGAGTCAAAGAATGTAAAAGGAAGGAATTTACAAAAGCAAAAAGTGATATTTGAAAAATACTTGATATTTAAAAAAATAGATGGCAGAAAATAAAATATATAAACCTATGGAAAGTCCTATCAAAGAAAAGAATAAAAAAGGTATATAGCCACACATATGCAAATAAAGACACATTAAAAAAAATTATGTGCAATTTCCAATCAATACGTTTGAAAATCCAGATGAATGAGTTTTGAGAAAACTGACTCCAGAAGAGGTGGGAAACTTGGATAAAGTAATCATATAAGAAATAGAAAGATGTAAATTTTAGCCCCAAAGAAGCACCAACACAAAATGATTTCATAGATGAATGTTACCAACTATTTAAGGAATAGCTTGTGTCTAAATTACTTTGCAGAAAAGGAAAAAAACTTCAAGTTCATTCACAAGGGTAACATAATCCTGATATCAAATTAGGAAAAGGGCATCACACAAAGCAAAACAATAAATGAGAGTTTCCCAACAAGTGTGCCTTGGCACGTTGGTTTTTTGTGGACAGGCTGTATGTGTACTATAATCTCTGTCTCCTAAGGCCTTGGGGCAGCCAGGCAGAGCCTGAGAAGCCAGTTGCCTCTGCCTTGAGCAATCTTGTCTATTTATCCCTGTGTGCCATGATATGAAAAGCTTAAGAGGCACTTTTATAGCACTTGTTAATATAGTTTTATATCCTAAATAAAATAATGACGTATGAAAACACCACCAAATTGGTTTTATTCCAGGAATGCAAGAAAAGCTCAACACTGGGTAATTAACTACATTAATGGATTAAAGAAAACAACCATATTATCATCTTGATAGCAGCTTGGCAGATGCCAGAAATGGCATTTTGATAACATTCTATATCCATTCCTGATAAAATTATAAGCCAGTCAGGAATAGAAGGGCATTTCCATAACTTGAAAAAGGGCATTGATCAGACACAATGGGAATTATAATATTTTAGAGTGAAACAATGAAGCATTACTATTAGAATCAAAAACAAGAGAAGTTTGCCTGCTCTTTATTAATCAATATCAATCTGCAATGTCCTGGAAGTCATAAAGTCTTTAATGACATGCTAAAAGAAAAAGAAATAGACACAAACATTAACAGGGAAAAGACAAATGTTCCATTGTTCACAAATGACATGATTGTGTACCTAGGAATTCAAGATAATCAACGGAAAATAAAAACCACTGTTAGAGCTAGGAATAGAGTTTAATATGATGCCTGGATACAAGATAAATATTAAAAATCAATAGGTTTTCCATGCACTATTGGAAATTAATTTTTAAAATGCATTATCATTCACATAGGAGCAATAAAAATCTTAAAATAACAAAGAATAAGCCTAACAATTGTTTAATATTTTAATGGGGCTAAAGTAAGATTAACTAAATTGAGACAGGCACCATGTTCCCACATGTAAAACTCACTGTTATAAAGATGGCGATTCTTGACATGTTATTCAAAAGGTCTGGGGCACTTCCAAGGGATTTTTTTAATGGAAGTTGATGAGTTGATTCTAAAATTCATCTGGAAAAAGAAAAAAAAACCATAATGCTACAGTAATTAAAGCAGTGAGGTACTAGCTCAGAAATTGACAAATATTATCAATTGAACAAAAGAGAAACATAAGAAATATATCTATATAGTTCATAATAAAGGAATTCCAAATCTGTATGGAAATAATTCAATTGAATAAATAAGTTGGAAAAACTGACTATCTCATCTGGAAAAATACTTATATTCCTACTTTCCACCATACACACACATATAAAAGAAGAACCAATTCCAGATAGTTTAGAGCTCTAAGCATTAAGAATATACAAAATATTATAAGAACACGGTGCAGTGGCACATGCCTGTAGTCCCAGCTACTCGGGAGGCTGAGGCAGGAGGATTACTTGAGCCCAGGAGTTTGGGACCAGCCTAGGCAACATAGTGAGACACTGTCTCAGAAAAAAACAATATATAAAAAAAACAGAAGAAAATATAAGAGAATAGTTTTATAATCTTGGGATACAGAAGCCTACCTAAGCATGAGACAAAACCAAGGAACAATAAAAGAAAGATTGAAATGTTTATCACTTCACCTAATTAAATCTTCATGGCAAGTAGCACCATAAATAAATAAATGTAAAAGGCAAATGATACACATTTGCAATATATAACAGATAAAAGGATACCAGCTCTAATATCCAGAGATCTATAAATTAATAGGAAAAAAAACAAATGACACAACAAAAGAATAGGCAAAGGATATGAACAAGTAATTTCCAACAGAAGAAATACAAATAGCTAATAAACCTATGAAAAGGGGCTTAACTTTACTAGTTATTAGGGAAAAAATAATTTAAAGGAACGAGATTGGATTTTCCATCCAGATACTGACCCACAATTAGAAAGAATAATAGTGTTCATCATGCCAAGAGGGCAATTTAGCTCAAACACGTTGATGTAGAAGTTATATTTTTAAGGTAGTAGCTTTAAAAATCCTTGTAATCACATAAAATAGATTTAAAAGAATGCTTTTTATAGCATTATCTATAATAGCAACAAACTGTTAATAACCTAAAGATCTATCATGTGGAAAGAAATGAATAAATTTTATAGTACACTCTGCTCTGGAATTCTCTGTAGCTGGTTTAAAAATGACTTTCTATTGAGCAGGGAAAAAAGCAAGCTGTAAAACAATATGTACAGGATGATTTCATTTTGTAAAACACAGAAAACCACATGTACATAAACAGAAGAAGTATTAGAAAGATACAAAATAAACAAATAATCATGGCTATCTCTGGACGGTGGGATTAGGAAAGGGATATTTCCACTTTTTACTTTATACACTACTGCCTTTTTCACATTTTACAATAAACACGTATTACTTTTTTAACAAAAATAATGTAAGTCCACCCTATAACATTTGTATTTAAATATATATACATATATAGAGAGAGAAACAAAAAAAGCAATTTGAAATGTCTCTACACAGAAGCAATTATCAACATGCCAACACTTTCTTTTTCAGTCCCCATTATGTATTTTAAACATATTTTAGATCTTTATGTAATTTGGGACTTGTTTTTCAATGAATATAATATTGCATTTTCCTATATCATTAAAAACACATTAATGTAAAGGTTAAATTAATATTTTTTAATTTTGAAAATAATACATGCTCAAAATAGAAAATTTAGAGAAGAGCCAAAAGAGAATAAAAAGCCCATGTATTCCCATCACCCAGAGATAATTACTTAAAAATATAATGAAAGTCAAGTGCACAGAATTGGATTGATTTATAATCCTTAGATTGTACACACTGGCTCATTAATTCATACATGGCTCTCTTTCATTTTTATTCATTAATTTTCTTTTATTTATTTTTAATAAAAATCATAAAATTATCAAATAATCAAAATAGGATTTTAATTACATAATGACATCCATCGCCCCAGCACTAGAATATTGACAATAACTTAAATTCATTTATATAATCTTCCCCTATTCTGACCCCCATCCTCAATCCCAATAACCATTATCCTGAATTTTTTGATTAATACTCCTTTTCTTTTTACAATCCCCAGTGTGTTTAGTTGTAGTCATTTGACTTTGATTATATATTTTAAAATAGTTGTAATAACACTTTACAGAATTTCATTTGCTGATTTTCACTTAATTTTATAAAAATATAGTGCTTAGTTTTACTTGTTTTTGAATAAGATTAAAAGGATATCCTATTATATGTAATCTTTTGGGGCTTGATAATTTAACATTTTAGAAGTAAAATCTACACATATTATTATGTGTAGCTGTAGAGTAGTCATATCACAGCTATATAATATTTCAGTGTGTAAATATACCATGATTCATCCATTTTCCTTTTGGGACTTTTACTAGTAACATTTTATTATATATCTTCTGGTTATTTTTTGTTGACATTTATGTAGTTTCCCTTCTATAAAATATGAATATTATATATACCTTCATGTAACCTATTGCTCTTACTGATGATACCTTGTGAATATATTCCCATTTCAGTAAATATTTTTCTGAGGTATAAATTTAAATGGCTGCACAGTATTCCATCATATAGTTACAGCATAATTTTTTAACCACTCCCAGTTGTTCAACATCTGGATTGCTTATAATTTTTTTGCTGTGATAAGCATTATGATGTACATGGCCTTTGGCTTAGCAACTGTCCTTTTAAAAATGTATCCTAAGTAATATCTGAATAAATCTGCACACAAATACGTACAAGGCCACCATATAGGACAACACGGTTGGTGTTCTGTACAACTTACACACGTATGTGCTCATCATAGGAATTTTTATTATATAAAAATTTAGAAGGAACTTAATGCCCACCAATAGGAGATTAAGTAAATAAATTATATATTAAAATTAAAATATAGATACAATTACTGACACAGAAAGCTGTTCACAATTTGTTGTTAAGTGAAAGAAATAGATTAAATGGCAGTGCGATTCCATTTTGTAAATGAAAATAAACATATCTGTGAAAAAGTCTGGAAGAACATACATCAAACACTTCATAGTGATTATCTCTGGGTATTGAGAGTATTTGAGAATTTAATTTTTTCACATTGCTTATTTATATTTTGAAATGTTTTCAACAATAAAACTTGATTGCATGTACAATAAAATAGATAAATAAATAATGAATTCTGTGCTCCATTGTTTAACTATTTTTCCTGAATAGAAAATACCTTTATATTGTCAAAACTTTGAAAAACCAAAAATAATATGTAGAAGAAAACAAAATCACACAAAAGCCTATCTGTCCAGTGATAATTAATTCACAATCTCCAATGTGCACACCTGCAGTCATTTGACTCTGATTATGTATTTAAAAACAGTTGTAATCACACTGTATAATTTTGTATGCTGACTTTTATTTAACATTATAAGATGAACATACTATAAATATTTTTAAAAAGAATATTCCATCATAGGTACATAGCACACTTACTTAATCATTCCTTTAATGTTAGACTCTTAGATTTTCCTGTTTTTCTGTATATCAAATAATGTATGAGGAACATCTTTGTGCATGAATTATCCACAGTTTAGATAATTTCCTTGGATAGATCCCTTGAAGTAGAAATTACTAAATCAAAGAGTATATTTTTATATCACTTGATATATAATGTCAAATACTACTTAATATATATTTTAAGGTAGAATGGAGTAGTAGAGAAAAAAAGAGGTCACACCTAGATCCCATGTCCATTGTTAGTACTCTGCTTAGTAAAACTGATATAAAAACATCTGTCTTATCTAAGTCACAAGGTTATATTTTGATAACCAAATGAGAAAATAGATCCTTCAGAATAATCATAAATGTTACTTCCTCAGAAATGCTTTCCTTGACTTTTCAGACTCTCATAGCATCCTATATTTACTTTTCCTTCATGGCCTTATCACAATTGATAAATAATTGTTCAATTATTTTTACATTGTCCGTTTCCCCCAGATGATTTTAAGCTTCATTAAAACATGCCTGGCACACAGTTGGTACTCAATAAATATTTGTTGAATGAATGGATGAATGAATACATGATGTGATAGCACTTTGTAAACTGTAAGTCACTAAACATTCAGAAGATATTACTATTTTAATTAGTATTATTGTTATTGTTCCTTTTTATTGCCATGTAAATGACTCTAAATCTTTAGAGATTCTTTGCCTAACTATAATTTCATTATGTGGCTTTCATTCTTTTTACTCCAGCCAGAGGCATGGGTAATAACATTGCAAAAAGTGCCTGGTGAGAGCTGAGACTTGGAGAACCAAGTAGTTAGTTCTCTAGGTCAGCATGCTGGGATTTAAGAAGTTGTAGTTACCATTAGCTGGATACAAGGCAGTGGTTAGAAACCCAGGAGGTCATGATATTAGAAGATGCAGGTAGATCCTGGAGGCCAGAAACAAACTAATGGTAAGTTGTCTAGATAGTAAGGTGCAAACTGGAGAATGCCCAGTGATAAGGGATTAAAAGAGATAGGAGAGTTAAATTCCAGGCACCAGTACTCAAAGCATGGAGCTATGAATACAATTCTAAAGCAAAGGGTACTTGAACTTAGCATTCCCTTATGTTTTTCCTGCAAAAACCGAAAATAGTATCAGGAAGTGTTTGCACCTACCTCCATATACATGAACAAGGGAATGATATTAATGGTTCTGAGAGTGACAGGATAAAGTGAGATCATTTGTATATAAGATATTATAATATTCTACACATAATATGGGAACAATCAAGCCATGGATACCATACATCCCATCTTGATTTTCAACAGCAGATATTATAGTACAGTGCTTAGGATCATGGACTCTGGATATAGACTAGCTGGATTTAAATCCCAGCTCAATTATTTAGTAGTTGTACCCTTTAGAGAAGTTGCTTCACCTCTGTGTGCCAATTTCCTCATCTTTAAAATAGGGATAATGACAGTACCTACTTCAGTGGGTTGTTGTGAAGATTAAATGTGTTAATGCATGTAAGGATTTTAGAACAGTGCCTGGTCATAGCAAATGCTATGTTGTGTTATTATTATTATTATTAATTAGTCACATAAGACCAAACAAATAAAATTCATATTATTAAAAAATGGACAAATAATACATTGTATGTTAACTTTATCTAATATAACAGTCTTCATCAAGAATTTTTCTCATTAAATAAAAATTTCACTTTGCACCTAAATGGTTAATGTATAAAAACTATAAGCACTAGCAAAGTAGTAAAATTTATCCCATCAATCCCATCTGTTTATTCTGTAGAAGCTTTTTTATGAACACTATCTTAAAAAGTTGTGGAGATTAAACATACACTTCCAAATAGCAAAAAAACACAAACTGCAGTACAGTTGGTTCATAAGATTTGGTCTATAAGGAGGAATGTACTATTAATTTTTTTGAAGCAAATTCTACTAATAGCAGAAATATTTGAGTTGGAAGGTCTGTCTGTGGAAAGATATGAATATGGGAAGGCTTGGACAGGGGAAGACTAGATTTGAAAAAGCCTGGACCTGGGGAAAGGTTGGAAGACCTGGACTATAGAATATGTTAGAATACCTGGATATTGCAGACACTGGAAGACCTGAATGTTAGATCGGCACACTGGAGACGCTGGAAGACGTAGATATTGAGCCCGCTGATGGAAGACTGAGTAGTTGTCGGAAGACCTGAAGATGTTGGAAGACGTGAATATGCTGGAAGATGTAGAGATGTTGGAAGACACAAAAATGGTGGAAGACATGGAGATGCTGGAAGACGAGCAGATGCTGGAAGCCCTGGAGATGCTGGAAGACCTGGAGGTGTAGGAAGACAAGGATTTTTGGAAGACGCGGCTTAGTTGGAAGACATAGATTTTCTGGAAGACATGGCCATGTTGGAAGACGTTGATTTTCTGGAAGACATAGCTTTGCTGGAAGACGTGAATTTTCTGGAAGACAAAGCTTTGTTGGAAGACGTACCTTTGTTGGAAGGCATAGGTAGGCTGGAAGACATAAATCTGATGGAAGACATGGCTTTGTTGGAAGACGTGGATTTGCTGGAAGACGTGGATTTCCTGGAAGCTATGGATTTGATGGAAGACGTAGATTTTCTGGAAGACATGGCTTTTTTGGAAGACATGGATTTTCAGGAAGACCCGAATTGTCCGGAAGACCTGAGTTGTTTGGAAGACGTGGATTTTCTGGAAGACTGGGAAGTTACTGGAAGACATGGGTTTTCTGGAAGCCGTGGATCTTCAGGAAGACATATATTGGCTGGAAGACTTGGAGGTTATTGGAAGACATGACTTTTCTGGAAGACGTGGCTTTATTGGAAGACCTGGATTTAGTGGAAGACACAGATTTTGTCTGGAAGATCTGGTTTGACCGGAAGACTTGATTTTGTGGAAGACATAGATTGCCTGGAAGACCAAGATTTTCCTGGAAGACTTGGATTTGGTGGAAGACGTAGATTTTTCTGGAAGACATGGACTGACTGGAAGACCTGGATTTCTTTCTGGAAGACATTGATTGACTGGAAGGCCAAGATTTTTCTGGAAGAACTGAATTTGTTGGAAGACTGGGATTTGGTGGAAGACATAGATTTTTCTGGAAGACATGGATTGGCTGGAAGATCTGGATTTGATGGAAGACATGAATTTTCTGGAAGACGTGGATTTTCCTGGAAGATCTGGATTTTGTGGAAGACCAATAATTAATTGCTGGAAGACTGGATTCACTGGAAGACTTGGAGGTTCTTGGAAGACATGGATTGTCCGGAAGACATGGATTGTCTGGAAGATGTGGATTTTCTGGAAGAGCAGGATTGTCTGGAAGACCTTGAGGTTGTTGGAAGACTTGGAGTTTCTGGAAGACCTGGAGTTGTTGGAAGACCTTGACACTGGTGCCGTTGGAAACCCTGGACATTGGAAACATTGTAAGCACAGGACGTTGGAGACATTGGAAGCCTTGGATTTTCAAGACATTAGTTATTCAGGACATCAGAGACTTTTGAGGCCCTGAATGTTGAGATAGTGGATATTGGAAGCCATAGACACTGGAGTTCCTGTACGTTAGAGATATTGCAAGTCCTGTACCTTAGAACTCCTAAATACTGGCAGATACAGAGACATTTAGAAATACTAAAATCAAAAGCCCTGGATATTGGAAGACATTGGAAAACCTGGATATTGACATATTCAGGTCAAAAGACATATAATTTGAAAGAATTAAATTTTAATGATGCTGGAAGTCAAGGATGCTGGAAGCCCTGGACATTAGAAGACCTGATATTAAAAGATCTGGATCTTAAGAGATCTAGTCATTTAGACATTGGGGATGTTGAAATACCTGAAGTTGTAAGACACACTTCTTGGGATATATTGAAAGACTTGGGCATTGAAAGAACTGTCAGTAAAAAAAATTGTAAAATCAGGATTTAGGAGATATTAAAATATGTGGGAACTGAATGATATAAGTGCTAGCAGATATTGGAAAAGCTAGACTTAAATGCTATGAAATACATGTACTCTAGAAGGCCTGTATATATAGGAGACATTGGAGAATTAGGACCATAGAAGACTTGGAAGTTAGAACTCTGGATCTTGAAAGACAAGACAGGGACCTTGAAGATTGATTACTGGAGTTATTGGAAGACCTAAATTTTTAATGACCCTACTATTGGAGAGATTAGAAAACATGGGCATTACAGATGCTGCAGGCCAGAGACTGGATGACATGGATGTTATAATATTTGGAAGATCTGGCAATTAAAGATCTTGGAAACTGTGGAGCTTAGAAGAGCTGAGTTAGAGACACTGAGGGATGGAAAGACCTAATTTTAAAGATATTGGAAAGTCATGTTGAAAGATATTGGCAATATGGAAATATATGCATATTATGGCCTAGATGTCACATTAAAAGATAGCATGAGACTACTCTTATAGTCTTTAAGACTATTACATCTCTTCTACTAAAAAGCAAAACACAGAGAAAAGATATCTTAGGAAGATGACAAAGAGGAGGCAGGGGAATTCAAGAAAAAGCAAGTAGTTTGAATGGGTTGGAACCTATTTTCATTGTCTCAGCGAACTGGCTTTCTGGGCTTAATGGGTTGACAGGATAGGAATGGGAAAGTATCAAAGAATAACCAGTATGCAGGTTAGGGAAACTACTTGGCTCTAGATCAGGGGTCAGTAAATATTTTCTATGAAGGGTCAGTTAGTAAATATTTAAAGCTTTGTAGGCCATATGGTCTCTGTTGCAAGTACTCAACTCTGCCATAGTAGTGCACCCATAGACAACAAGTAAATGACTGAGGATGGCTGTACTGTAATAAAACTCTATCTAGAACAAAAAAAAAGGGTTGGGCTGGATTTGGCTCAAGGGCTTCACTTTGCCAAGCCCTGCTCAAGATGTCAAATCTAGGGTATGGTAAACTTAAGTATATTCCAGACTAGCATTCACATATAGAGAGGAGATAGAGCAATTTGAAGCTCAATAGTAAATAATGACACTGTGTAATGTGATGATACTCAGGAGATGAGACTGGCAAGAACCTAAGAATGAAATTTAGATCTCTAAGCATTTTTTTTTTGGCAATTTTCCAAACAGGGAGTCTTGTATTCTGAGCCAAAATCAAATGGGGTGCATTTAGGGCCCCAACTAAGGGGTCTGGAGATCAGTGAGGATGTCTTAATTTAATAGGCTGGAGGCTTAAGAAGAAAATTAGAGAAGAAACCTACCCCTACAGATTAGGAATATATGGAGAGAAAAAGGAGATTATAGCTTGGTGGGCTCATCTCAGGCACCCTGGCTTTAAGCAATACAAGTAATTTCGGATCTTACCCACCAGAGCTTAAGTGACAAGCTTAAGGGATCAGAATTGAGCTGAAGGCCTTTGGTACTTAGATAAGGCTAAGGAAGACAGATACTATCACAGATTATTATATGAAAAAGAACATTGGCAGACAAAACTGATAAGGTACACTGGGACTGGACCATGATTCAAAGATCAAGTAGTGGAATAATAAGGAGCTGCCATCGAAGGTTTTTGAATGAAGAAATATTGGAATCAGAACTGTACACAGGAAAGTTAGTCAAGCAGCAGGGTGCTGAATAACAAAGACTACTAGATATTTATACTAGAACACCAAATACGTCAAGTTAAAACACCTAAGGGGTTAGGATATGAGGCTAATACAATCATACAGGTAAGCGGTAGTGGGGGCTAGAATTAAGGTAGTGAACAATTGTGTCACTCAGCAGACGCAACATCAAAGTTATGATAAATACTCAGCATTCTGAATATTACTACTTTAAACTTCTTAAATGCCATCACAGAATACAGGAAATACAAAGAAGTCCAGATGCCAGTAATGAGGAATTGTCCTTGCCTAGTAAGATTACTTAGACTTACACAATTTTGCTTAAAGGAAGGTGAGCTAATAATTTGGTGGTCAAGCGAAGCAGGTCTTATATAGCTTTATCTTTACTCCCTATATCAGAGTTACTTAATCATCTTTAAAGTGGAACCCAGTGGATGGATTATTTTCTAAAAAATAGAAACATATCCGTGTCAAAAAAGTCATTACCTCTAATCACCATGTAAATATCGTGCAAAGATAACCACATAAATACAGCATAAAGAATCACTGAAGGTCAAGTAGTAACTTAGGGACAAGGAAATTATTGTTTCAAGTATCCCTCATCAGCAAACAAAAGAAATACTAAAACTCATTGTTTTAGTCCTTCTCTCATCTTAAAACCATCATGCATATTTTATTTTGAGGGAAATAAAATGTCAAAATATTAAAATTTTGCAGATAGGAGTAAACTATCATATTATAGTTACATAATGCTTATTCATGTTATAATAATAATAATAGCAACAATTTATTGAGCGCTTACTATGTGCCAGGCACTGTACTAAGCATTTCATATAATCTCATAGCAATCCTATAATGCAAGTATTTTTGACTCCATTTTACAGATTAGAAACTGAACTCTGGAATGGTTAATAAATATGCCCACAATCACACAACTGGCAACTGGCAGGGGCAGGATTAGAATGTAGGTCTGTCTGATTCCAAAGCCTAGGCTCCATGCTGATCCCTCATACCCCAATAACTCAAAAGTTACACTGCAAGAACTAAGTTCCACTCACCCAAAGAGAGAGAGACCCCAGCTCAGAGCAGATAAGAAGTCAGTAGCAAAGCCCTCACTCTAAATCTCACATTCTCATCATGACACTCGTCATACCATTGCCACATAGTTAAGAGCCAACTCTAGGTGTCTGCGATGATGGGTTAATTATAACTTTGGCTTCATGTGGCAATGTAAGAAAGACGAAGTGCTATGTCTCAAAAACATACCATATTCATATTTAATTTCTCAATATTTGTTATTCATGTTAATGAATGTGTTATTCATTTTTCATCCATTTTCTATTTGATTTTATAGTTTCCAAAAATATATACACTCTGTTCACAGCACATTATATTTATTTCTGAATGCTTAAACAACCATAACACAGTGACATCAAAGGCCATGAAAAGGTAATAATACTATGTAAAGTTCAGTGATCAATGAATTTCACATCACAAGCATTATTCACACAAGATTTTAGACTATACACACCATCGAAACCTTTTATTAGCATTCAGGTGATGGCAGCTATGTAATCCAAATGTGTGATTTAAAGTGCCTTCTCTGCATTTTGAACTTGAAAGATTTTTTAAAAAAGTTCCTTTTAAATGTAATACCAGTTTTCTAATATAGTCTCCACATTTCAGCACTATGGGCTGCCTTTTCTCCCCACGTCCCCCTTTTTTTTCTTTTTGCCACAGTGGTTAAATATGTCTATAAAGAAGGAAACTTTCCATGTACTTCATAATATTGAGCTCAAGAATTTACCCAACCTTTTGACAATAGAAAGATTCTCTCCACTGAAACTGTGCATAAAATATAATAAAAGAAATTTTAGAGTTTCAGTGTGGGGAACTATTCCCAAAGAAAAAAATACCCATTTACATGGTATTACTTTCTGTTTCTATTTCTACCCGTTAGCCTATATCAAACTTAACATTCTCCTATAAATTCTACTGACTTGTTAAACTCAACCACATTAAAATGTCCTATCTTTTACCTCATCAATAATACTTCTTAGATTATTTTAACTGGATAGTGTCTTAAACAAGAATTAGATTCATCCCAGTATTTTATTTCAAATGATCTGGGCCTTAGAAAAATATTTTGATCTATGAAGCTAAAGTTGAAGCATTTCTACAACAATTAAAATAATCTAATAGTCAATCTCTTATTTTATTATTTTACATTAAGAGCTCTTAGTTGAAAAAATTTGATTTAAAATTCGATTTCTCTAATTCTGGTCAAATTAAGAGAAAAAATTGCCAAGGTAGTAATCTCAATGAATGGGAAAATGATCAGAAAAGCACATTCATTAAAGACATATGGAACCACTAATAATACTGGTAAAAATATCACTAACTTAAAAATATTTACCTCTAAACATCATTAAGAATAAGCAAATTAACCATGGAAACTTAAAGCATTGACCATACAGAGTTCTCTGCTTTGATTTATGGAAACAATAGATAAAAATTATTAGAGCATTTTACACATAATATCTATGGATTATTCTCCCCAAACCCTATAATCCAGAGGAAAAAATCAGCAATTTTCACAGAAAAAGAAACTCCCAGGTGGTATTCTTTCTCTCTTTTCATTCAGGAAATTCGTGCTATATTTGCCTTTTTTTCTATGGCATCTCTGCCCAACATTCTTTTCTGAGAGGGACTAAAACATGGTCAAACTTGAACCATAAGCAAATTTTTTTAAATAACAAGAGCACAGTTCAATAATATTACTACTTACCTTGGTCTCATGAAAGGGCTTAGGTATTCTCAATATCAACTAATGAGGTCGATGGACCTTTCTCTCAAGGTGACAATGTCAGAGATAGAAGGACCTTAGCAACCAAATGGTCCTATCCTCTCATTTGGCAGATAAGGAAAGAGAAGAGTGACTTGATAAAGACCTTCTATTGAACTAGTGGCAGAACAAACACTTTGAATCAAGGTTTCCTAGTTCCTGGGCCTGCTACCATTTATATTATATTTTCTATCATAATTTTGTTTAGCCTTAGAGCAGCAGTTTGCAACCATGGTATATAAAGAATCACTTGAGGAACTTTCAAAATATACATATCTTTACGCCTAATTCATCAGTTCTGCAGGCAGTTCCCAGAAATATTTATTTTTCAAAGCTCCGCCTTATGACTCTGATGTATAGTCAGTGTTAATAACTAGTATGGCTTAGAGAGAAAGTGTAAACTTGCCTGGCACTGTGGTGAGTCACCACATGCATAGCACCCTACAATGGATTTTCAACCCTCATGTTCCTCATTTAAGCTTATTAGAAAACATCTGTCAGCTCAACAGCAATCATGCAAGCAAGCCCTTTTAACCTTTTCATTTTTCCCCTTTTTCCTGGTGACTTCAAACTCAGACACACCAAATTTCAACTCAAGTGGGCTTTTTTCCTGATTCCTACAAGATCAAATTCAATTTAATCTCTGATCTCATTTTTTGGCACTGTTGTTTAAAGGCAGCATTTTTTTCTCTTTATTGTACACAAATTTCATCATTCCAGGTTGTCTTTATGCCATTTCAAGCTATGTAAGATCTTTTTTTGGCAGGTACATGCCAATGAATTATCTTTCTTCTTTTCTCTATTCAGATTTTGTACATATCATTATCAGATGTAATTATAGTGCCAGTGCTGTGACTGTGGCACAAATAGCAGTTAAGACAGAAGCAAAAGCAATGTTATTCAGACTTCCTGTCTCTCTATGAGCCAGAATAACTGTCCAACTGAGTTCAAAATGGACAGTAAGTGGGAATGTATATAAGTAGCCAAAAGAACAGGTAGGTTCATCATATGTTTTTGCCAAGAATCGTTAGAGCAAGATATCAGCTTCACATCTGTGGCTTGGTGATTTTTTTTTCTCCTCTGTTAAATCTGTCTAGAAAATTCCAAACATCCAAAATTAAAACCATGACAATAACAACTTTTGTAACACAAATGAGTCAAATAAAATAAACATACGGAATTATGTGGGGAATTTAAAAAACAATCTAGGAATGAAGTCTTCACCACCTTCAGGGAACAGAAAGTATCAATATCCCTTTTCTGGAGGATATTCAACTGTCCAAATCACTGGGAAGGCCAAATATGAGAACAGAGAGGAGCTTTTAAGCTAGCAATGGTATGTTGAAAAAATAAATTAAAAAAAAAAAGAACACAGGGGATCTATGGAAATGAACTCTAGCAGCTCTTCCCCTCCTTGATTAGGTACCAAAGGAAATTCAGAAATTTATCATAAATGTAATATTTTTCATATACAATTTCTGCAAAACAAATTAACTTATTAATTTATACCAAACCTTCCCTTTCTGGGGAAATAGGAAGTTAGGCTTAATCAAAGTAAAATATATTTTAGAATCAAGAGTACAAAATCAAATTACCCAACCCAGTAGAGTAGCCTTCTCCCTAGGCCCTGTAGTTGAGTTCCTGAAATCTTCATAGGATCTGTGTTGCAGAAATTTAAGAACTTTTAGGAAAAAATAGGGCAAAGAAGGAAGTATTGTGAAAGCCCAGACAATGAGTTTGTTTACTGAAATAAAACAATAAAGTGAATATCAATGATATTTTATAAACTTTCCATTAGCAATAGTGGATGTCACACAATTAATTTCTCTTTCTCTCTGATCTTGAGATGAGGGTGATAATGCACCAATGAAAATGCTTGGTCATGATGGCAGTGACAAGGAAAGAAGAGAGAAAATTGTATTTTGTTTGCAAAGAAGTCATCTCAGTCTTCTCCATTTTCATCCCCCAGCACACGGATCACCACATCAGAGCTGTCAGAGTCTGAATCCCAAGGTTCAACTCTCTGTGTGTGATGCTTCTGCTTCCTGTTTGTGGCATGGGTTTGAATGACATGGCTCAGTGGTCCAGCCTCTTCTCCCCTGTCAAGCAAGCAGAGAGAAAGGATTTATTGGCCTTTGCTTGAAGGTTTCTTATTACTACTGTTTTAAAGGGTTATGAGTAATCATTTAACCTTACCTGAAGGTCAAGATACAGTCCACTGAAGGATGTTTTTCTTCTGAATCATCATCACAATTTGATTTGTGGAGTGGATGCATCAACATTCTTTGAGCTCTGGATATTAACCTATGCTGGCCTCTTTTATTAACTTTTTATGTGATCACATCTCTGAAATATTTTTCAACCATCTTGTGGTGATAAGAGTCTAACAGTTCAGCAATGTCACTTAACTCAATATCTTCAAACCCTTCACCACCCAAAGATTTTGCAGATGTTACAACATTTTCAATTTCTTCTACCACTGGAAGAAAACCTTCAGAATCAGTTACAACCTCATTCTGAAGTTTCTGCTGGCATTCGTGAAGCGTTGATTCTTTTATTTCTCCCACTGATTCTTCTACTATTGTTAAAGCATTACAAATGGAGAAATTTTGCCAAGCTACTTTCACAGTAAGTTCTGGTGTCTTTTTGATAAGATCTGCAAGGTAGTAAAAATGTATACTCTGTATGGAACATCATGGACGTTTTGAGCATTCTCAGATGCATGGGTTTAAGAAGTGGAGTTGTACTGGGGGCAATGGAGATAACTTGAACAAAAGGAGCGGCATTTACTATTGCACTTTTGTCAGTGGGAGTAGTGTCCAGAATCAGCAACACTTTGAATTCAAGATTTTTTTTGCTTAAATATTATTTAAACTCAGGAACAAAACACTTAAAAATCCAGTCCAAAAAGAGTTTCTCAGTGAGCCAGATTTTATGGTTTCCTTTCATGTAAACAGAAAAATGTTCCTGGCATTTTCTAAGAGGACAAGGATTTTGAAATCTGTGAAGCAACATGGGTTTAATCAGAAAGTGACCAGAAGCATTGAAACAAAGCAGAACTTCTGGACTTGAAGCCTCTGGTTCTTTTCTCATCCTTTGCAATGCATGTGTAAGTAGTCATTCTCTTCCAGAACAAGATTGTTTCATCAGCATTGAAGACCTGATCAAGAAAATAGCCATTTTCCTCAATCAGTTTCTTCAGATATTCAGGATACCCTACAGCAGCTTCATGATCTGCTTCCTCTGCGAACCACTTCTTTTCACTATAGGCCATAGCATTTCTTAAACCTATCTTGCCACCCATTGCTTGCTATGAATGTTATAACTTATCATCCAAATTGAAATTAAACTTGCATTTTTGTGATGCTTGCTGATAGATTGTACATATGGAAAGAGGCCTATACAGTCTCTACTATTTTAGAAGCCACAAATGTAAATCTCTTCATTTTCCCTATTTTGGCATTTCAAGTTATGTATAATTTTCTCAATGATTCTAGTGTGCCCCTCGATGCACTGGCCCTAATGGCTTTCTCATTTTTCTTTATTGTATGAACGATTGATTCACTAACACCAATATATATACTGGGTATATATATATATATATATATATATATATACACACACCCACAGAGGTCTTGTTCCACCATTATAAAGCATTTCAAGAACTCTCATTGTGTTAACTATTGACATCACCTTCCTTGCCCCCTTCACTCTTCTTGCATCTCTATCATCCACCTTCTTGTTCTTTTGCTTGGAGGCCATGCCTACCCTAACTCATGCAAATTTCCAATGATTCAAAGTTGTGTATCACTGAGAGGTACACAGTATTAATCTGTAATATTTAAGAATCAAATGAGAAAATTCAGAAGACAAATTTTAAAAAAATGGCTAAACAGTTTTTGTATGACAATACATGTGCGCAATCAATTGCTGCAGAGAACAACATCAGGCAGAAGAGCAAGCGTAGAAGCAAGTGACCCAAATGTTGGTCTTGTCACATGAGATAGTCAGCAAGACAACATGATGGTGACTTGAACTTGCATATTGTTCCAAAGCTCTCAAAGGTGAAGACTAGGTAAACTCAAATTTTGTATGGGAATGACTTGCAGTTGTGAAGGGATCATGGAACTCGGGAGTCACGGTCAGGTTCCCAGGCTGAGGTGAGAAGCAAAAATACCACCATCTGTGAGAAAATGAACACAAAAATAGGAAATGAAGTCAGGAATGGAGGCAGTCTGAGTGAGTAGTTTATGAGCTAGTGAAGAGGATGGAAATTTGGAAAAATATATGCCAAAAAGCCCTTGCAAATGTTGTACCAATCTGTAAGCTAAAAGTGGATGAGAATGCTTTTCTTTTGTGTACTCACCAACATGAAACATTATCAACCTTTGTGATTTTTACCAATTGGAAAATGAATAACAAGGCATCTCATTTTTGTTTTAATTTTCATTTCTTTAATCATCTTTCCATATGGTGAGCTGTTTCTATTTCTTTAATTGTTCACATCCTTTCGCCACTTTATAATTTTTTTCTTATGAATTTGTAGGTACTGTTAGTATTTTGGGAACTCTTATTTTTAGACCTCTCTATGTTGCAAATATTTTCTCCAAGCTTGTAATTTACTTTTTAATTTCATTTCTTTTGTCTTTTGCCATAGAGATGTTTCAAATATTTATGTAATCAAATGTTTCATACCTTGCTTTCAAAAGCCTTCCATCCACTAAGACAATAAAAATATGCTCACTTTTTCTCTTTTAGTATTTTTATAATTCTGTGGTAGAATTTCAAGACATTGAGGAAAGGATGGACTACTCAAAAAATGGCATTGGAATTTAAATAACTGACCATCTATCTACAAGTGTCTGGAGGTGTCTCTCAATGGTATTTCTCCTCTGTACTACAGCCAGAGGGGTTCTGGTAGCATCACAGCCCCTAAGGTAACCAAGTTGGGGGCTCAAGCCGATAGTAGCTGATCCCCCAATTTCTCAGGGGGTTAGTGTGTAGCTTGGGGAGGAAGTGTTTCCAAATCAATAGTTACTATAAATTTTCCTAGCTTAAACTTTGTTCTTCCACCAAACCATACTCCCAACTCATATCAACTGAGTAACAATACCAGCTTCTCAGCCCTTTGATCTGATAATGGTTTCACTAGTAGTTGAACTATAAATAGTCACTCATAGTTTTGGGAGAACTGGAGAAATCTGAGCATGAGTTGGCTTGGCTACATTTTAGACACTATTACATATGTATCCATGGCTTTTCAGGTTAAATACAAGATGAAGAGTTGCAACTAAAAAACTTATATTTTCCTGAATAGAGCTTCAGCCCATTCTCAGAAGTGAGGTATCACAAGAATGGAAGAATAGGCACCACTTGTACTCGCCATCAAATTGGCACTAACTGATCAACACTATCGTGCTCACATGGTCGTAATATTCTTCGGGGATTGAGGGGTTGGAGTGGGTAAACTCACAACTAATGGACATGGTGAACATTGTAGGGGGGAAAAAGCACTCCTCAAATCATGGTTTGTGTGTGACAAAGTCATAACATGTAACCAAAATGTTTGTACTCCCATAATATCCTGAAATAAAAAAAAAAGAACTGATCACTGGAGGAAAATCACTTTAAATGAAGCATTTTTTTCACATTAAGTAGATTAAATATTAAGATATTATGAAGCCTGAATCTCAATATTGATTTAAAGGGAAGACTAAATTTCCAAGTCTTCTCTTTCTCCACCAAATGCTAACAAAAAATTTATAGGAATTTTACCCAAAATCGGATTATTTGAACATGGAGGAGACAGTTTGATTTTATAATACTAACAACAACTGTTTTCTATTCCATACAACAGATGGGGATTTATGAAAGGAAATAAGAGGCAAATTGTTAAGAGTACAAAAACTGGTAATTCTGGGTAGGGAGAATGACTGCTACATTGAACTATGTCCTGAATTTCAAATGATAAAATATACCTCTATCTGTAAGATTCACTTTGGGTCAGAGTTCATCTACTATGTTATCTGTCCTTGCTCAGGATATGTCACTTTTGTAAGATGATGGAGCTAGGTCAGTGTGAAGACTAAAGCCTCTGAAATAAACTCCCTTTGTTACCATTCTGTCTGCAAGCTGTACAGAGACTTGAAGTTGTTAGGATGCTAATAAATAATGGTATAATCAAGCTCACCTCTTTTCAAGATGTTTTTCCAAAGTATGTTTATTTACAGAGCTGAGAGTGTAATGTCATTCTTCTGATCCTTGTGAGTCCAAGAATACCTGTGATCTTCTTTAAAGAGAAATAAAACCTGACTAGATGATCTCCCTAGTCAGGAGGTGGAATTCTACTGCTCAAGTGCTCAAAAGGGCAAGAGGATTTCAGGATGGTTTTTTCTCTCAGCATTTCAACCAAAAAGAATAAAGGATTTTTTTAAAATCCCACACCCAGTGAGGATTTGTTTGGGCAAACGGGACTGAGTTAATTGCAGCTTCTGTTATGAAAGGACACTTGGTCTTAAGGGGTTTGCTTTTAATCAAGCTACTCAGAGTGATCATTTTTCTCTTTGAAAAATTTTAAAACTCCCACACGTATTCAAGTGGTGAGCTCAAAAATTAAGACCATTATGAATCATTTAACATTTAAAGTATAATATCCAGAATGGTAAACAATGTTGAGGTTTCCGTGAGGAATCTCATTTTTTCCAAAAATTTGTAAGCTACCCACAATAAGCTAATATGATAAACAAAGATGCCATTCAACTGATTTTTGAGACTTCAAGTAACCTTTCTGAAACAGAAGGTTAACATCCTAACAGATGTTTAACAGAAGTAAAACATCCAGTAATTCCTCCACTTTAAAACACTTCCCTGAGTCCCCATGGCATATTAAATAAAGTCCAACCTCTCCCTGTATGATGGCGTCTGCTCACTTTCCCAGACTCATCTTTCACTAACTCTTCCCTTCCTCCTCTATAATCTACATGTCACCCCGTGAAGGAGCCGTTCAATCATCCAAATTTTCATAACTTTCAACACTTCCAGCACCACCGCTTCCAGGAAGTTTTCCCTGCTCCCCCTGCGGGCTCTGATGGAAGCTCTCAGAGCCTGTCTCCCATATTTACTCTGATTACGGCACTTATGACATTTTACTGCAGTGCCGTCTGTTTCCCTGTGTTTTAATCATTCAGGAACACCTTGACAATATCTGGAACAGAATAGGTCCTCATTGTATGGGCATAAATGCCTACAGTGCAGAGAACAGGAACTGAAAGCAACACTCTCAAAAGGGGCAGCTTTGAATTGGACCTTGAAGAACAGGCAGGATTTCTAGCATGTAGAGAAGTGGGCAATCGAGTAGGAGGTGAGAGAGGAGGGCAAAGATAGAGGCAGGAAAATGCTGTGTAAGTATGGGGAGTAGATTAGAGATGAGGCTGAAACAAAGGGTGGCTGAAGTGGGTAGTAAAAATAAAACTGGAAAAATAAATTGAGGAAAATCATGGAGGGCTTCAGATGCCAGATTCCTTTGGTGAGATGGAGTTATGTTTAACTGTCTTGATATTATAATAATAAAAGGGTTTATGTTTGCAATAAATAAGAAAAGCATATTTTTAGGGTAAATCAGACCTATTTTTCCTTGTTACTAGGTTTTGGCACATACAACGTATGGGACAATTCTACTCCTTTGGTGAAGAGAAGAAAAGTAATTTCATTAGAAGCTATGGAAATCAAATGGGAAAATGGAATTACCACCTGCAAACAGAAGACACAGAATCTAAGATTGAAATGGAAGTCATCTGAAAAACATAAGAGGACTAGTCTAGAAAATGTAATAGCTGATAAACAATGTAGATTAAGGAGCAATTGAGGTCAACAAGGCCCTGCATGATCTGGCCCCAGACTATTATGATAGTCTCCTGACTGATTTAGCTATAACCAAGTCTACCCTCATAGCCACCAGCTTGTTATTCCCAAAACAGTACCTCTGCTACGTTCCTCTTACTCAGAAAGGATCCAGTGGCTCTCCAATACCCACAGTATACCTTCCAAACTCCTTGGACTTACCATCAGTGACTTTGTCCTAATTCTTGCTTTCTGTTTTAGTTGACACTACACTACACCTTCCCCAAAAAAGGTTCTCTGGGAAGATTGGTTTATTCACTGGCCCTTGACCAAAATCACATTTGCACCTTTGTTCACACTGTTCCCTCCAACTGGAATACCCCTTCCCTCCTACCTATGAATCCCACCATCTAATCAAGTCCCATTTGTTCCATTATATCACCATCAAGAAGACATGAAGCCCTAGAGGTAGTAACTAGGTCCTACATTAATATATAAAAATACATAATATTTGGGGAGATATACATATATATATATATATATATATATATATTCCTCTAAGCTCCCCAAACACAGAAATTTAATCCATATGAATTGCAAAATGTCAGCTCTAAAGGGGGCCTGAGAGATCATGACCAATCTAATCAATTTACAGCTACTGATTCATTCAGAGGCCCAGACAGAGGAAGCAGCAGCGATCTTTAATAGCTGCTAAGGTTACTACTGCACCTCTCCTATATAAATACAGAATGTATGTAGTAGCATCAACCCTTTTGTTACAGTCAAATCACCTTAATATTTCATTTCTTCCCTGGTTCTGAGGTCTTCTGTCTACATTTGAATGAGGCATCATCAAAGAAGAAAGGGGGTAAAGTCAAGGGAATGGAAGCACTAACATTTTTTGATGTTCAGCACTCACTATGAGGCAGACCCTTTATAACATGACTACATTTTGTCCTCACAATAGCCTTGTATTTGCAAAAGCAGAAGTTCAAAGATGACGTATGGCATGTCCAAAGTCACACAGCCAGCATCCAAACTCCAGACTCAGCAGTAGACAGAAGACCTCAGGACCAGGGAGGAAATGAAATGTTAAGGTGATTTGATTGTAACAAAAGGGTTGGTGTTAACACATCAATTCTGTTCTTCTATGGTAGAGGTGCAGTAATAATCTTAGACACAGTTAAAGATCACTGCCGCTTCCTCTGTCTGGGCTTCTGAATGAATCAGTAGCTGTAAATTGATTCAATTGGTCATGATTGCTGAGGCCCCCTTTAGATCTGAAATCTTGTAATACCCATATTTTTTCCATTGAACAAAGCTGCTTTCTCTTAAAATGTCTGCTGGTTATCTACCAAGCACATTCTGGTGCATATCAAGATTCTGTCATGGAGCTGTGCTATGGTTTGAATGTTTGTCCCTTCCAAAATTCATGTTGAAAATTAATTGCCTCTCTAACAGTAATAAGAGGTGGGATCTGCCATAGGATGACTCAGCAAAAAGGCTGTCACCAAATTCCAGCCCCTTGATCTTATACTTCTTAGGCTCCACAATCACATGAGCCAATTGCCCTAATAAATCCCCTCTCATCCATCTATCTATCTATCCATTCTATCTGTCTCTCTGTAGAACCCTAACTAATATAAGCTGGTTTATAGCTTGTCTAAAAACTTCAGGGAAAAGGTGTCTTCAAAACTTCTACTCTGAGTAAGACACAAATACTACTTTATGAAACTATTCAAGAACCCTCTTACTTACCCAATATTTAAAAGACATTGGTTCCTAAATGTGGATAGAAATACTTATTTAAAATTAAATGAACAATATTATATGCCAATGAACCTAGGCAACTCTAGATCTCAAAGATAAGCAAAGGGGAAATTATACATAATGTTTAAATTTAAAAAATAACTAACAATAGTAATAGAAAGAATAATAAGTAAATAACACTTACAGGTGATTTATTCTAAGCCAGGCATTGTTCCAGGTGCTTTACATATATTAACATATTTAACATTTAATACAATTCTGTGTGGTATGTGTTACTGTTACTATCCTTATTTTATAGATGAGAAAACTAGGCTCAGAAAGGTTATGTAATCTGTCCAAGGTCACACATTTATTAAATAGCAAAGCCTGGCATTTAAACCTATCCAATCTTGCTTCAGACTCCACACTGTTAACCGCTATAATATACTTAAAACTAATGACCTTAAGATCTTTTCTTGCAATTCTTAACTGCTCCCAAATCATCCTAACGCAAGAAACTCCTGGTTAAATTAAAGAGGCCTCCTGTTAGAAAAGATTTATGATACTTGTGGAATAACAATGAGCAAAAACCATATTAAAATAAAACACCCAGAATACTCATAGGTTCCAATAGAAAGTGTGAGCCTTCAAGCTTCTCCAATTTGAATTTCCCTTTGCTTCATATATTCCTATCAAAACTCTAAGAAGTAAATTAGTACTGATCCAACGGTCCCATTAAGTTTCCACAAATATTAGTTAAACACAGTGAACATATTTCAATCCTAATCCTACTCAGAATTACACATATTCTTTATTTTATTTATAGTATTTTATTATAAATCTTTTACACTTTTACTTCTTAAATTCCCACTGCATATAAGACCATATTTTACTGGATTTTACGTCTGTGTATAAATCTGAATTGTAAATTGTAAGATCACATGAACTATTCACATCTCAGTTTTCATTCTTCCAAATGAATAATATAAACTCTCGAATTAATTTTCTTTATTTGAAAATTTAAATATCATCCCTATGGGCAAAAGTCCTATTTATGTATTTGAAAATTTAGGGATATAATGTTCATATTTATTAACACATTGCTTTTTTTCCTTTCTATTTTATTTAATCTTATATAGCAAAGACAGTTATGAAACATCTTCACTTTCCTTCCATGGTTCAATGGGTCATTAACCAAATAAACTTCCATAAGTTTTTACTAATAATCTATTTTCACATTAAAATTGCATGGAAAATCGTTCATACTTCTTACTGGATAGAAACTTTTTTAAAATAGCTCTGAAAATTCTCCGAAAAAGTCAAAATAGAGTCTCTGGAGCAACAGTGCCCCCTGCTGGAGATGCCGTGGAACACCTAAACCAGGCCGATAAAAAACGCAAAAGCTAAGGTGATCTTCGGGGTCCCCCGCCTGAAGATGCCCACGATGACCGCTCTCCCCACCTTCTTCCCCTTTCAGGTTAAGTAGAATTTGACAATAGCTCCTGAAGGGAAGCAAACTCTCTTTAGCAAGCCAGGGGTCGGGCAAGTGCTCCGACAAATTCCCTTTTCTTCCTTTGGGGGAACTGGCCACACTCAAAGCTTCTAAAGATTTTTTTTTTCTTTGTAAAGAAAAGACATATTTGAACAATAGTTTTCTGATCTCCTCCATTTGCTCTTCCTCTTTACCTCATTTTTCGCTGGCCTGTGTAAGACAAAAGAAAACATTTAAAAATACAACCAGGCCAACTCCTACTCCTGGGCTACACTGCACCATTTTTCATATCCTTTAACCAGAATAGCAGCGTGCGATACAAGATTAGCGTGAAATGGCTCCAGGGGATAATGAGAATGGAAAGCCCCCTCTTAGCCAGCACCCAGCACAGCATCTGATCGCCTGCTGGGTGATATAAAAGAGGTATGTTGGGTGGGGGGTGATTCTCATTAAAGATGCTTTCACCATTGCACCTTTAATTCAGACTGAACTGCAATACCACCAAATACTTATGGTGGGCTAGAGAGGAACAAGGTGTCCCAAGTGCAGAGGCGCCTCTCTTTCAGCAAAATAATCTCAAAAGTCATTGCCTGCTATTTGTGGTTCCTTTACAGATTTTATATTCAATCCAATCTGTGAATAGGTTTCTAAGCCCTAGTTCACAGGGCTTACCTTCCCCTTGCACCACGATTTTGTGGGGTTTTGGCGGTTCCAATGCAGAACTTTGCAACCTGGGGTCATTGCACAAGATCCCACCCATGGCCTCCTCCAAACTCCATACTGTCCCCCGTGATCTTGGTGAGCAAAACACTGGGCTAGGCTCCTAGAGGCTCGCACAGCCAGAAAAGCATATACACGACGAAAATCCAACACATTGCATCGGAAGGCGAAATGATGCCCACTGCAGATGTCCAGGACCTTGGCACCACGGAGAGGAGGGAATCGCTTCAGATTTGATTGGCAGGGCCAGGGGTTAGGGTGAGGCAAGTGAGGCCAAGTCATGCAAGTGCAGGGGCAGATCCTGTCTTTAACATTTTCATATCTTATTCCTCCTGGAATTTTTTGCGTAACTTCGAATTTTAAAGAGATCGCATGAAAACTTTTATCTTGATTAGTGTCTTCGTGCCCCTTAAATTTTGTGCTCGAGGCGAGCGCATCACTCGTTTTGCCCCAGTTCCAACCCCGGGGATTTAAGGAGGGCGTAAGTGATGGACACGATTTTGCAGGTAGAAAAGAGATAACAGGCAGCCCGGAGGAGGACGCCGGGAGCGGAGGTATGGGCCGCCTGAGGCTGGGGAGAAGAAGGAGGCCGCACAGGTGGGCTCCAGCTGGCTGGCTGGGAGCCGACGATGCTCCGCTCCGGGAATTTGTGGCAGCTCCGAAGGAAACCAGCCGGGTTAAAGCGGAATACCAGAAGGATGTTAGCTTACCGGGTCTGGCTGCTTCGGGGCCCCGCCGTCTCCTCTCCCCTCCTTAACCGCCAAGGCAAGATCGGCTCCCCTCTGGGGAGGATGCGTCTCGTCCTTACATTGCGCCTCCTCTGACGCACTGCTCCTCAGTGCCGTGTTTATCAACCGGCTGCTCTTCTGGAAGATCAGCCCCCACGGACAACCTCTCCAGCGGCCGCCCGCCTACCTGCCTCCCTCTGGGTCGGGCCGGCTCGCCCTGCTCCCTGCCACCTCCGCAAGGATGGGAGGACAGTGTGCTGTCACTGACGACTGGGTTTCGGGACTTTTCTTCAGTTACACCACTCACCCCCGCACACCCGCCTCACTCAGTCCCCGCAGAGGGATTAACCACCTCAATGCCAAAGGGATAAGACATCCCCCCAAGGGTCTGTTTGTTATTCAAGAACATTAACAGTCGCTGATTGGCTAGATCATAAAGGTGGCAAATCTTAAAGTGGGAAGGAAAATCAGATTGGAGTAGGATTTAACAATCAATGTCTTTTGTAAAAAGTCACTAAGCAAATTAAACATGGGTCAACATTTAGTACCAGTGATGAATTCTAACAGGTACACACACGAAAAAACCCCACTAACGCAGGACCTACCGATTGCTGCCTGGGAATGCTTGAAACCTCCACTGAGGGATGTGAGAAAGCTTTTAGAGAAAAGGTAGAGTTTCTTGTGAGACATCGCCTGCAGCAAGCTCAGCTCCATAAAACACCAGCCTGGGAGAACTGGATTTGCTGCTCTCACCCAACTCCTTTTTTAGGGCCTCAAATTTCTCTGAAGCCCTTTACAACCTAAAAGGGCAAGTGCCTATCTACAGGTTACTTTGAATTTCTTACAAGGCTTTTCCAACTGAGATTGGTAGCTCAGAATGTGCTTCTCTAGAAAATGGATTGTGAAACACAAGCTGTTCAAGACACACAGGTATTTTAACGTGTAAAAGTGCACTGAAAGCAACCAAGGCAGTGAAGATGCATATTGTCTCCCAAATCCCTAAAGACGTATTTTGCTTTAGGAGTCCTGTCTTAAGATCATTGGCTATTTTTAAGGCCTTAATAAATGAAGATCGGGCAAAGTTTGTAAATACAAAAACACATGTCAGATTTAGCAAATCAAAATTCAGGTCACCCAGTTAAGACTGAATCTCAGATAAATATCAAATACATTTTTAATATAAATATGTTCTATGCAATATTTGGGATACACTTATACTAAAAATTTGTTGTTGTTTAACTGAAATTCAAATTTAGCTGGATGTTCTGTTTTTCCTGACAATTCTAAGAACAATGCAATGACTATTTGAATGCTTTTTTCTATAGTCTTCAACAAACAAGATAATAGTAGAAGTAGGCAAAAATATCACATGGAGTTTTAGTAATTTATACATGCAAAAAAAAATACTAACTACATTTAAATATTTATTATGAAAGTTGTAAATATGTGTATATATTAATGAAGAGATTGACAATCTGACAGCTAAAACTCTTACTCCAGGGATCTGCAAACTACTGCCTATAGCCATTTTTTATACGGTCGTTGAGCTAAGAATGATTTTTAAATTTTTAAATGCTCCAAAAAAAAATCAAAAGAAGAATATTTTGTGACAAATGAAAGTTATATAAATTTCAAAATTCAGTGTCCATAAATAAAAGTTTATTGTAACCTAGCCATGCCCATTTTCATATTGTCTCAGGCTGTTTTCAGGCTACAGTGGCAAAGCTGAATGGTATTGACACAGACCACATAACTTGCAAAGTCAGAAATATTTACTGTTACAGAAGCAGTTAGTCAATCCCTGATATAGATGAAGCCATTACCTGGAAAGTGGTATTGCAAATAATCATTAAATCCATTAACTGGAACTTAGTGGGCTAAACATTTTCCCTATTTGCAGAAATTATTTGTTTAGCTGTCCTTTCTCTAATAATCGAAAGAAAAACACCATGTTTTTATAGATACAAAATTTTGGTAAATTGCAAAGCAATGGTATTTGAATGAGATTCATTTTAGCAATACAGGCTGTCTGCTTTTCATAACTTCTAATTCACTCTTTGTCCACTGCAACACTGCCTCACAAACCAGATTACTGTAGTTTTTAGATCCCTAAACTCAAATCACTATTTTACCAAATGGTTCGCCTGCCATCTAGTGGGCGAAGATAAAAGTGCATTATTTATTTATTTACTCATTTAGGCAAACTATGAGCTATGAGCCATAGGACCTTGGACAGTGATGATTATAATAGTAATTCTTTACATTTGAATAATAGCACTTTGCAATTTACAAAACATTTCTCAAAGTACAGTATTTTAATTATTACTTCCTCACCACAATGGTGTGATGTAAGCAGGTCTTCTTTGTCATATTTTTTTCAAATGAAGAATCTGAGTCTGAACATTGTCTCTGTCAAGATCATACAGATAGTGCCACACTCTATTCAGAGCCTAACCCCTCCGAACTTGGGTTCTCTCATTTCTACTTTTCTAGTTCTATTCTATGAATCATTTTGAAAGTCTCTATTTGTCACAAGTACTTTTATTCTAGCAAACTTGCCTGGAAAGTCTTTTAAACATGAGCCACCCAAAACATCCCCTCTCAAGAAAAAAATTCTAAGGAGGCAAACACATTTTTTTCTAGGTAAAGGTTTAATTAATGTTTATCAAAGACAGGATGTTAGTTTAGATCCATTTTCTGATGGAAAGTGTATAAATTGGGTAGAAGATATTTAAGGCTTAAACCTTGGAGAACTGTGTGATTACTGGCAGAACACCTGCCACAAGCCACTCTAAATCCTTCTTTGATTAAGACACATAATATTTCCATTTCAGTACGAGTCTCAATTATTGGGCCTGCAAAAACGATGTTTGCATAGAGTTTTTAGAGTGTAAGCCACAGAAGTCTCAAAAAGAGGTCCATTTTAATTGCTCGATGCCTCAGAAATTTCCAGGGACTTGTGAATCTGCAAAGGAAACTTTGAGGTCACTGTGCTAAAGCCATTTGAGAAGGGGGATTTATGGGCGTTTCCAGCACTTATGCCTCTGTCTTGTAACAGCAACCCCCAGGCTTAGTGATGACCAAGAATCAGATTAAGTGAACCAAAGGTTAGGCCAATCCATAAGCAAGAATCATGTTTACGATGACATCCATCTGCTGAATCTGCAGTTTGGCACATAATGACAATGTACCAAATCATGGGCCAGCTGCTAAATGCAGCCATACTTGAGTGTGTCCAAAAATTCAAAGAGGCTCAATGCAAAAAACAAAAACAAAAATAAAAAACCGGTTTCCAGACCCTTGCAGATCATTGTTCCCAGGTTGTGCCTGTTTCTTGTAAACAAGCCCCCTATAGGAACACTTAGTATTACTTGCAGATAGGTGCACTTTCATATTAAAATTATGACTTGAGGTACAAATGTGAAAACTAAAGCACCTGGGACATGGGAATGAAATGTGTTTATTGCTAGACTTTATGCACAGTCTTAAGTTTAACTACATACAAGTGAACCCTACTGTTTGCAAGCTCTCCTGATGATGCAATCTGTATCGTAGATGGAGGAGATCTCTGAAACTCTATATCTTGGACATGACCCTGAACCCATTTTATTGGTTGTCCCCATTGTCTTGGCTGCCAACATTCTGACTAGGCCATTTCTAGCTGTTGAGGGCAGCCTATCTATTTATGTGGCTATTACGTGTTTTAACTCAGGAGTACCTCAACAATTGAGCAAGGAGGATAGTATTGATCATTTGTTTAATACAGTCCCTGAGGTTCATTCCTGGTTGTCTCAGGCATGTCAGGTCATCCCAAGTATGTCATACAAGTTCACAGCACAAGAATTTCCTAAAGTTTCTACCAATTATGTCACAACTATTACTGCTACTACTACTAACAACAACACCTGACAATTATATAGTATTCCCCATTGTTAGGCACCGTTCTAGTAAGACTAAACTAAAGCAATCCTCATTGATTGTACTATGAGGTGTGGTATTATTGTCATCCTCATTCAACAAAATGCCTAAGAGATTCACTCATGTTCACAAAGCAAGTGAGTGGTGGGGCAACATTTTAACGCACATAGTCTGATTCCAGTGCCCTCACTTTTAATTATTATTGCTTCAATCCCAAAGCGCAGTTAGAAGAAGAAAGACACACCATCACCACCCCCCACACACTGCCTACTTAATAAAATCCAATGAGCCATGTGGGCATTCAGTACTTTCTGTAATCTGGTGCTATCTTATATTTTCTTCAGCCTGCTTCCACTCTAGCCACTTCAAAAGACTCATCAGCAACAGGCCATACCTCTATTCATGCTCTTCCTGCTGTTTTACCCTTCCCTCACTGCTTTCCCTGTTGAACTTCTACTCATCCTTTAAGGCCCATCTCCAATTTGACCTTTTTGGTAAATCCTTGCCTGAGACCCCAGCTAGAATAAACACTATCACCCCTGAATCTCCCCTAGAGCCCTTTGTCTGAATTTTTCTTAGGGCACTTAGAATCTTTTATCCAGTATTGGAATAACTTATGTGCACGGCAGTCACATTCACTAGACTATAAACTCACTAAAGAAAATCCAATTCAACCATGACTCTGCTTCAACCATGACTACTTCTTTGGTTCCCCCAAAGATAGTAGCCTCTAGGCCCCTACAGCACTTTGTTCTTACCTTAATTATCTACAACACTTAACCTTATCCCAATATGTTGTTACTGGTCTAGGTGTCTACCTCCCCTTAGAAGATTAACTCCTTAAGAGCAGACAGTGTTTTGTGTCTTGCTCCTGTGCTTGTTGAATGAATGAATGAGTGGAGCCTTTTCTGAATTCTCCCAGCTAGACGTAATCACTCCTTTCTTTCCCTGAACTCCGACAGCAATTTATTCTTCCTTGTGACACTTTTTAAAAAATCTTGTTTTAGAGTTATCTACAGATAAGCATTAGCTTCCTTGTTAGACTAGAAGCACCTTAAGGTTGGAGCTATGCCTTAGGTTATCTCCATGGTCTCATCATCTAGCAGAATCTCTGATCCAGTAAATGAGCTCCATAAATATTCCCTGAATGGAATTATTCATCAAAATGATCACAGTCCCTTAATGATGGGCTTATAGGTGTTCCCAAAGAATACATAAAAGAAGGCTGAGCTGGATGGGAATTGGCCATCCTGGCTGAAGGGAATTTTATGTGATAGAAGGACTATGAGCTACTGGCCTGTGCCTCACACCTATACAGATAAGCAGCCATTACATATCATTGTCAGTAGTGAAATCAGAGGTAATTCATTATTTTTTGCTTTGCCACTATGGAAATTGGGAAAACAAACATCAACATTTTCCAAGAGAATAAGACAAAGGAATAAAAACCTATAAAGAAAATATTACTTTTACACAATACATTATTTTTATACAATAGCTGTAAATATTCTACAAAATTAAACTATGCATTCATTTTCCAGTGCAATTGTATCCTACTTCCAGTATTTCTTTCACATCAAAATATTTAATAATTAAAAATAAAATAATTAAAGATAATTGTTTAAGTATCTTAGCACCTGGTAAGATAAAAAAAAAGTCATAGATCAAAATACTTACATTATAATACAATGGTAGAAAGGTTTTACAAGATCATAAAAAATTATATGGGTCTACAAGTTAATAGTGGGTGATTCTTATGCTACCAATTGATAAATTAAATTAAATTAAATTTCTCAGAATAAAGTGATCTTCAAAACTTGACTCTTTAAAGAATAACACAACTCTAAGATTTATGGGAAGAAAGAAAAAGGACATTTCTGAGAATCTACTATGTCAAGTACCATCCTAGATACTTTGACCCACATTATCTAATTTATCCCTCTAAAAAAATCATGCAAAATGAGGTTGCACAGCTAATAAGCATCAGCACTGGAACTTGAGCCTACCTCTTGTGTATCCTCCTCTTTCTTCTGCCCCTCTTATTAAGAATTCCCTATAGTCCTTACTGGAATTCCTCAGTACTGTTTAACACCATTTCAGATGCTGTCTGGGCCAGTTAATTGAATTTCAGAGACTCATTCAATACATCTAAATCCAAGTGGTCAGTATTTCTGCCATTCAGCTATCTCATTGTCAATGTTAACATATATGTCACTTTGGATAGTTTAAAACTGTTACATTATGCAGATTAGTCTTTTAAAATTTTTTTCATCTCTCCCAAGCACACTGTTTTAGTAGCCTGATGACAGAAAGCCAATCATGGCAATCCAAATGGGCTGGGTTCCAATGGGTCAATAACTCACTTGGTGGCCTGCTGCCAAGCAGCCAATCACCATCAGAAAATATGGAGCCAATTCTTCTCTCATCTGCCACTGATTAAGTGGCCCTGTCGTTCTATTGTCAGAAACATTTTTCCTTGGCAGCGGTGACAAGACAGTCCCTTCCAAGCAATCACAGGCATGATAGTGAGGGTGCAACTTGCCTGCAGAGGGGGAGTCACTGCAAACATTTATAGACATTTCAGATTGGGGAAAAGTTTGTAAAAATATGTGAAATATTTAAGTGATAGAATATTCACAATCAGTTTTAAAAACACTAAGCACTTGTCAAAATGGCACCATTAAATTCTTTTAGAATTAAATGAAAATGATGGAACAAGAATTAGGAAAGTAATTATCCATAAAAAATGTTTTTAAGATTTGTAATTACAGTTAATTGCTATAAAACACCATGTTGATTTGAAAGCTGTTAACTAAATTGAAAATAAAGTGATGACATTGTGAATGTATATTTCCTTATGTTTGTCCAGGCACATGGGTTAGGGTACAGCCCCAGCTGATTTTGTGAGCCAGCTCGCCATAGCACCTTCTGGTCCAACTGTACATCCAGCTTCCCTTACTCTTGTTGCACTTGTTTTTCTCTTTTTCCCTTTGTCCTCACACATATGAAAGGTCCTATTATTCTTTGTTCCCGTCCCCCATTCCAAAGAGCTCCTATAATGAAGATGCGAAAAGAAAATAATTCATAAGATTAAAAAATAATAAAATGAAGCTGTGGAGGTGATTCGGCTTTTATAATTGGGATTCCACTGAATCATGCCAAGGTCGAATCTCTCTACACTTGACCTAACTTCAAAGCATGTCACTTTTATTCACTGTAGCTACAATTACCTCTAAATACAAGAGGTTTCTGATTTCACGCTCTCCAAAGTTTCATTCAAATGTGATTTAGGTTATGACTATAGTATGATGATGGACTTTCAGAAAATCTGTCTTGAATAACAAGGGGTGATGTTATCTTTTCAAATTTCACCTTGCACAAAAAAATAATCTAAATCCATGGCTCCATGTGATATCTCTTTGTTCAGTTACTATCACTATCCTCTTAGAGCTGTTCTTAAAAAGAAAAAGTTGGGCCCTAGTTACCCATTTGTTCAATCTGGTGATTGGGGAGAGGGCATGTGAATAGTTCAGAGAATTCTACTGTTTTCTTCAAGCACTTAAATGTACATGTTTCAATAATATATAATTACCAGTCTAAGACATGTTTGTCCATTTTAATGAATCCTTATTTAGTAAATTTTACTTATACTCGACTATAACTTACCTGTATTTGTCATTTTTCACATTTGAGGACAATCTTATCCCCTAAAATGTCTTTATCTCTGCAGTATATAATGTGTACTGTGGTCGACATGAGACTCAAAAGCAATTGGTAAAATGTGCTTTCACTAATTTTCCATGTATTTCTAGCATCTATTTTATAAAAATGCCAGGGGAATGGAGATATGCTGAGTGTAAATATTTGATAGAGAAACTAATTAGGCTTTGACAATTAGCTCCCAGACTAAACTCTGGTACTTTCAACCTGATTCAAAGAGAGGATCAGTCTATAAGCATGTACTTTCACAGCAAGATTAATATTCATGAATTTATTCATCTATTCATTCCATAAACCTTTCCTCAGCTGCTATTCTGGGATCATCACTGTGCAAAGTGCAGGAAATATGTAGAGTAACTGGTGAAATTCTCACAATAAGAATATGCAGTAAGTAATATTATAATTCGTATTTTACATGTGAAGCTTAGAGAAGTTATACACCCAAGGCCACACAACTAGGAAGTGGCAAAGCCATTACAAAATAATTCAGACAACATAGACAGCTTTAACTTAATCTTTAACTCAGGGAAGCGGTATTTGATCAAAAATCTTAGGCAGAGAATTGGTAAAGCCACAGGGCACTGCGAACACATAGGATCATTTACTAGAACATTTATTAACTCTCCACTGCCTAAACAAGATATTACCACCACCAAAGGTGACACCAAAGTTGGATATTTATGATCATATTAACTTTTTCAAGCACTTCTAAAGTCAGGAAGTTCTGTGACTTACCAGCATCCCAAGATATAATTCAGTAGAGTCTGGTTTAAAAGCCTAGGGTTTTTAGTTACTTTGAAAATCTGTTCCAAATTCATTACCAGGACTCCAAATTTTAGTTATCCGCAGAGATTGGGCAGGTACCTACAGCTGTGAGAACCAAGAGGACTATCAGGAGAAGAAGGGGGAAGCTTCCCTTCTTACTTTACATGAGGCCCAAGCTAGTGCCCAACCACAAGTAACCGTAGATCAAGTGAGCACGTGGGGATGGCACACGTCAGGGAAGGTGACTTCCAAAATTTGAGGGTGAGGCTAAAAAACACAGCCTATGCTATGAGGAATCAACATGAAATTGATGGCTGCTTGCTCCATTTTAGAGGTCAGTCCAATTCCAATCAAACCACATTGTCTACATTCCCTTTTTTTTTTAGTTCCCTTGGGAGTCAAAAAACAAAACCTCTTAAAAAAAAAAAGACATGAAACAACAAAAATCTAGTGGAAGAAATTCTCTTAACCAAGGAAATGGCCACATTCCTTGAGTCCCATTTTCCTGTCTGAAAACAGACCAGGAAATGCCAACTATCTCTCTGGGAGGCCAGATATAATGCAGTAAGCTGATTTTCAGAAACTCAAATAAGCAGCAGCTTATTTATTTAATTAATTAATTAATTCAAGTTTCTGTTTCCTCTCTGTTTGCTTGATTTTTAAGAGCTGTAGAGCTAGGGAGAAAGCCCTTTTGCTCTTAAGACTGGTTAAAAGTCAGGGCTAAGCCTGTTTCAGAGTTGCATTCCCCCTTTATCCTCCAGTTGTCCAATTTGGGCTTACATGTGTTCCTCGCATTCATGTAACAGAGTCTTATTTCTTTATGATTACACCACCCATGGCCTTATGGAGGAAATTCAGAGCATAGAAAAATGGTCACTATGAATCAGTTGAATGAGAATCACAGGGAAGAGGGAATTGGTATTTGTTAAAAGATGCCAGTGTAATTCCAACATGCATTCAAGGCTAAGTGCCACGAGTTTGGATGGTTTCAACCTTGGGAGGTTTCTGAGTAACTGGAACTGAGAATACATGCAGCAGGAGTAACCCTCCAGACCAGGATTGTCCAATAAAAATGTCATAGAAGCCAGGGATGTAATTTTAAATTTTCTAGACAGCACATAAAAAAGGAAAGTAACAGATAAATTAATTTTTATAACATATTTTATATAACCAAACATATTCAAAATGTTATTATTTCCACATGTAATCAATATAAAAAATAATGGAATAGTTTATTGTATTCATACTAAGTCTTTGAAATGTGGTGCTTATTTTACTCTGTAGTGGATAGCACAATTCTACAAGCTAAGGCACTCTTCTACCCTGGGAGTATACTCAAAGGAAGACCCCCTAAAAGTGTATCACTTTTACCTCCCTATTGGTTATCACTCCAAAATGACACTATATACAGCACTAAATGCAAAGATGTCTCACAGAGTCACAGACACTCAGAGCTGGAAGAGCCCAACTTCTTCATCTATTAATAACATGATCAAGGCTCAAGGGTAGAAGGCTTGTCCCAGATTATACTGATAATTAGTAGCAGCACAAAGACTCCAGAATCTTAGGCTGTTTTCACTATCCTGAAAGAGATTGGTAGTTGAAAAGGTGGCATCTGTCCTAATTTTCCCTTTTCTCGATTAGCAAAGGAGTGTTTGCTCTAATGCTGAATAAAACAAAGAAACTGATCTTCCTCTAATGTGTATAACAAAGAAAATTATATCACCAGCAATTCAAACTTATTTAGCCAAATTTATTAGAAACTTTTCATTTATGTTAAAAAATTAAAATAACTAATTTTCACTTTTTTGTTGCTGTTTTTAGTGTTACAGGCTTTGGATAGCTTATTTCATGCCTCCTCAACCATCAATTCAGCACACAAAGAATGATGTAGTTAAAGGGCCAGATTAACTCAGGAGGTTCCTAGTTGAATAGAGTGATTGATTTCTGGAACAATCCACACATCTGGCAGGAGCAATCAGACTCCTCATTAACAGACTTATTTTAAACAAAAGAGTATTTGGGGTGTTACAGGCCACTGGTTGGTTACACAGCCTCCTTAGTCTATCATGTGTTTTTTAGGAAATAAGAATCAATAAAGGTAACTTAAATACTAATAGCCACCTGCCTGATAAGAGCTTGTGGTATCTAAAAGTCTTTAAAGAAAAAAAAAAGACAATAATTATCAACATGTGCTTTCCTAACATGCAATTATTTGTACTATAGAGAGCTGAGGGTCAATGTGTTTGGTTCCTTTTTCATTTCTTTAATTATTCTCCTCAGTGGTTTGTGTTGATGTTAACCTGGAGAAAGTTCTGCTCCACTCAATGTTGGCTTGTCCATGGCTTTTCAATGCTACATCACAGAACTGTGCAAATAGCCAACGCATAGATACATACCAACACATAACATGCTGATTCTGTCCTTCATGCAATCAATCACTGGACACTCCTATAAAAGGCACTGTGCTAGGCGCTCCATGGACACAAAAATGAAGGAGACACAACTTCTACCCTTAAGATGCTTAGGTGCATGTAGAAGGGAACATACAAATAGCTGAAACAAATAACAAAATCTTAAGGGCACAATGACATGCATTATGCAATGTTATGGGAGATGCACACGCATATCATTTTACAGATGTAGATGTGTGTAATTTGTTATTAGATCATTTTGACTAGATGTGTGTGAGAAAGGGACACACAGATAATAGAGACAGAGAGACATGACAGGCAATTTTAACAAACTCTGACACTTGAAATCAGGGCTAAGGATGAAAGCTACAGTCTTATCAGCTTTTGCAGCAAGAGCTTTCCCCCATTTATTCTGCTTTAATTGCACAGTGGTGAGAAAATTCCTCTTTATTCCAAATAGTAATGCATTTTGCTTTTCCAATTTGATATTACCCAATATGAGTTGGGCGTGAATTTTTATTAAAAAAAGTGAAAGACAGCCTTCCCAACTAATGATACATTTACAAGGTGTTCAAATATTTGCACAAAGAAAACAAGCAAGAAAATATTTATTATGGGGCTTGCACAGAGTTCAATTAATCTGGCAGTATTCACACACCATATTGTGTAGATACAAGCAAATGATCATTCCCCGCAGCTGGACCAATACACAGAGTGAAGGATTGTTGATGTTAGGGACAGAGAGGCCCTACCTCACAAATAAGTCTAGGGGCTTGACTTTGGAGTTGATAGAATTTTGAGATGTTCCTACTAACTATGCAGACCTGGAGATAGCAAAGACCACTTGGAGAATTTGTTTTCTGCTTGTGGTGGAAGGGAAAATAGGGATGCATTTGAAATTATCCTTGACGGGATGAGTTTTGAAAAACTGAACTGAGGAAGGGGAGCATTGCAGGCAATGGCGGTGGCAAGTGAAGAGAGAGTGAGAGAAAATGCCAAAGGACTGAGAGAAGCCAGAGCAAGGGGCACCTACAGGTCCAGATCAGGAACTCTGGCAAGCCAACCAGAGAAAGAGGTTGAGCCTAAGTTCTCCTTTGGGGATAACTACTATGCCCTGTCCATGAAATGATCATCACTAAGGGACCCACGAAGGAAGATGAGAGGATGATATGGCAAAGGTGAGGGAGTAACTACAAACATCTCTCTTCCTTTTGGCCAAGTTCCTCTTCCAAAGCGGTTTCAGCTCCGCTTTATGTTTTGTAAGCACCCATGTAATAAGGAGGGCTTCAGGGTAGATGTGTAGAGAGAGCTTTCCGAGTTCCTGCAGAGAAGGAATAATGGGGCTTTGCAAACAAGGCTCTTTAAAAGTCCTTAATTCCCAAAACTTCAATAATATGCATGAACACAAGTTTAAGTGAAAAATTTGAAAAGCCAAAAATGTCTGCTACATAAATAAAGCATTAGTGGACTGTAATAAAGTTTTGATTTAATCTATTTAGGAAGTTCTTAATGCACTGCATCAAATACAAAGCTAATTTTCTTGTTTCCTCTGAAATTCCACCTCTGCAAATTGTTCATCCAGCCATGGAAAGACATGGAAGCCTCTTCGATATTTATTCTGCCCACTGCCAAACCAGTTTAGGTTTTCAGGTCTTACTTTATATCACATATGTCTCATTTTGGACTCACAGTGATTATTTCCCAGATTAAATAATGCTGTGTCAATAGTAATGCGTTTTTAAAAATTAATCTTTATAACTGACAAAAATGATACATAATCATAGTGTACAAGATGTTTGGAAATATGTATACATTATGAAATGGCTAAGTCAAGCTAATTAACATATGTATTACCTTATATACTTATCAGCTTTTGTGGTAAGAATACTTAAAATCTACTCTCTCAGCAATTTTCAAATATACAATATATTGTTATTAACTGTGGTCACCACGGTGTACAATAGATCCTCAGAACTTATTCCTCCTGCCTGACTGAAATTTTGTTCACTCTGCCCTTCCCCCAGCTTCTGGGGACCACCATTCTACTCTCTGTTTCTAGGAGTTCAGCTTTTTTAGATTCCACATGTCAATGAGATCGTGCTGTATTTGTATTTCTAAACCTGGCTTATTTCACTTAATGTAATGACCTCCGGGTTCATCCATGTTGTGCCATATGACAAGATTTTCTTTTTTAAGGGTGAACAGTATTCCATTGTGTATATATACCACATTGTCTTTATCCGTTCATCCATTGATGGACACTTAGGACATGTCTTTAAAGCAGCAAAATGTAAAATACTTTCCAAGTAGTTACTCACAGGCATTACTGCTCTTCCTTCTTCCATCACCCTCTTTCCTCTTCCCCTACTTCTTCTTATAATTTGTAGAGACTCTGAGTCTTCTTCCATGGGCACAAGTCGGATATTGTGTGCCTACCTCTTTGGTGTCTGGGCAATTTACTGAACCTCAAATTGCTCCCCCATTCTGGCTTCTCAAATCTTTCTTGGGTGAGTCAATATCAAATATCATTGCATTGGCACCTGTGCACTGCAGTATCAACCCATTTTACTTTGCAGGCTGCAATGCCTCTTCCTCTGTTATTATTTATTTTAAAAATTATAATAAATAAGTCTTTCTCATCTCCCTATTAATCAGGATGATTGTAGAATGTTTTGGAAAATTGTGAATGTCAAAAAAGTTTTTTATTCCTTTAACTATGGATACTCAGAATGTAACATCTGGACAACTGTCTCACATTTGAAATGTTATAGGGTTGTCATCTAAAAGCTATTTTAGAATTGGAGAAATCACCTTTCTTATACTCAGGAAAAGTGACAATTGTAAGAAAAAGTTGGAATCTAATTCAGCTGAATTGCCCTTATCAAGTATATTAAAAGGTGTCTGCAAATTATATCCAAGAAACAGAATTGTACACTGAAATCTATAGTTTTAATAATTTTACTGGAGCAATAAATGCCATTCATATTATATGAGTATTGTTTTCCACATCTGGAAAGTTAATTACATTTATCATTACAATTAACAATAATAATACTTGACAGTTGTAGATCACATTAAATTTTATAATGTGTGTTCATACATGCTTTCTCATTTGTCCTCACAACAAACCTGTGAGGTAAGCAGAGCAAACATTATTGTTCTTCCCATTTTACAAATGAGAAAACTGGTAATGAGATAAAGATCACTCAACTAGTTAATAGTGGAGCTAGAGGTTGAATCTGTTTTCAGACTTCCTGTTTGACGTGTGTGCTACCAGTAGACAGACAGCAATGTCATAAATGGTACTTATCTGGCACTCAATAATAAGATGCTTCATTGTCTGAATAAAATGAATAGAAATTATGTTGGAGAGCTGACCCTTAACTGATTAGGTTGAGGGAAGAGAAAGAAGTTGAATATAAAGAGGAAGAGATCTGTACCACTCTCAGATCAAGTGTTGGCCCGCTGCCATTAAAATGTAACTGAATAAAATACTTTTGCTGGCTTATGGTTCCACTTTCTCTAAACAAAAAACATATTTTCCTGAATATTTATGTTAAATTTTAAGCTCATGACTTCAATAAAATTTCATTAAAACAAAAATGGGGTGGTTTCTTCTAGGGTGAAAGTTAATATCTCTTCCATCCCAGTTCGTTTATCAGTAAAGGAACAGAAAGTGCCCCTTTAATTGCATAAGGCAATTGTCATCCATAAGTTGTCATCCATAGTATACTCTGCCCCCTACAAACCAAGTGTTAGATAAAGAGAAGGAGAGCTGCGTTCAGGGTGGGGAGGGGATGTGGCCAAACAGGCCAGGGCATCCAGGGCAAAGCCAGAGGAATATTTCTGTCCATGGTCAATTCTGGCCTCTTCAAAAAAAAGAGGACCACTCTTTTTTTTTTAAAGCATAATTATGATTTATTTAATTTTTAAAAATTCTTTGACTTTATACATTGATGAAGTAGATCACTCTGCTATTTAAAAGAATATATTTCAATGGCATATAAGAAGTGCAATTTTATTATTTTATTTGCCTTTCTACATTTTTACTTTTTTCCATTTTTATTCATATTCCTTCAATTTCTCTAAAATGACCTATATTTAGAAGGTCAAGCACTGAAGTGTCTAATGCTAATGCATATCGAGAAAATAATAAACTTTATAACCTTCCTCTGCATGAAAAGCATTTCTCATTAGCAACATTTCCTGACATTTGTATCATCCAGAGATATCAAATAATTTATTCCATAGGACTCCTCATTTCTACATCTATAAATCCGGGGTGATATTAGAGGGAATAAAAGGTGTTCCTTAAGAGCAATGACCCATTCAAGTGAGGTTTCCAGCTCTCTCTTAAATTCTTGACCTTAAGAATCTTTAACGCTCAGAGTCTTTGCAATTTAGGAAAAACATTAGAAAAAAACATCAGCCATCTGTTTCCCCAGGGCTGTTGTCCCCTTAACACTTTTCTTAGTGAAGGCAGATGGGCACAGCCATCCTGTCTCACTGCCAGCTGAGAGTGAACAAAGATAAAAGTCATTATACTTGCCTTCACATGCTTACAATGACTATGCTGTTCTGCATGAAATGCCAGGCCACGACTCAGTGCATACTGGTGGAATTCTTTATTCATCAGTACAGAGATTTCCAAATTTTGAAAAAATTACAGATTCCAGCTCATCTTGTCCCTTACCAACATAAAGTTTTTATTGCATTAATTATCTTTCCTACTTAGAAAACTCCTATGTATTTATTGTAGAAATTTTTTTAAAATACAGGAAAAATATATTTATCTTTCCTTTTTAAGATGAATTCAGTTGCACTTTAGAAGCTAGCATGCCCTGTCCTTCAGAACAATAAAGATATGGCAAAGGGAAGGAACCACATTTGAAACTTGCTTGGGAGTGGGACAGATGTGTGCAAGATCAAATGCAGTTGCAAGGCAGATACTGTAGGAACTTCATTCCCAAGAAGGGAGGTACACAGAGCAGTAAATGTCAAGGGTGGAGTGAGGGGAGGCAGAATACCTAATGATGAATATGGGACAATGCAGGCAAAGTCCTCACCAGGTGCTCGCAGCAACCACATGGCTCTTTTCCCAGAACATTCTTAATAACAAATAGTCTGTTCTGTTGTCTCTATAAACACATGTGTAGCTGTCACTTCCCCTGCCATTTTTAATCTAACTTTTTAATGGACTGTTAATTCCATAATTCTGAGCCATCATCGTAATGCATGCTGATTGTATAAATCCATCAGGAATGTGAACACTCTTAAAATGTAATTTGACACTAGATCCTGCTCTCATTTAGCTGTTTGTTGCATGAATCTGCCAAATCATATCTTCTTTACATGCTACTGGGGGTTATTATTTAGTTAATTAGCTACAGAATATATCACAATTGTTAGCCCATGGAGTAAAAAAATTATTACTTAAAATCTAGAGGAATGGGGAAAGAGGAGATGTTAGTCATAGGGTACAAAGTTTCAGTTAGGAGAAATGAACTTTAGTGATCTGTTGCATAGAATGGTGGCTAAAATAAATAATAATACATTGTATATTTCAAAATTGCTAAAATAGTAGATTTTAAATGTTTTCACCACAAAAAGTGATTAAGTATGTGAGGTGATGGATTTGTTAATTACCTTGATTTAATCATTTTATAAGGTGATTACATATCAAAACATCACATCGTACCTCTTAACTATATACAATTACTATTTTTCAATCAAAAATTTTTTTAAATCTAGAGAAACAAAAAAATCAAAATGCTATATTTTTAAGTGACCAAGTTATCTTTTCCTCTGTTCAAAGGTAGTGTCATTCATTCCTGACACTGTGGTGAAGGAGGGAAGCATGAAGAGAGAAAAGGAGTTTCAAGCTGACTTCTGATTCATCGTGAGCAATGTATATGATTAATACAATCCTCAATCCTATTTAAGGTTCATTTTTCCATAATTCCTTGGACCTGGTCTCCCAGGCACCATATGAAATGAAAAGTGAGTAAACTAGGGATATGTAGAAGAAAAATAGACACTAAAGTTCTCAACACAAAATAATACCACATAACTTTCAATCCTCTACTTTATCCTTTCCTATGTCATCAGGACTTAAGTTTCAGTAGGTAAAATACTTTTGGTTGGAAACACTGGCTATCTCTATAGTTCTTAGTGAAGTAGTGTTGGAACATCTACCAGCTAAGTTTTAGACTGTCTGGAAACTCTGGGTGAGTCAACAATGCACTCTGACCACAAATGTCATATGGTCAATAAAAGAATTATGTCCACCATAACAAATGAGTGGTCAGACTGCACCAAGAATACTGTGCAAGACTTTGGTACCTGGCCATCTGGATTGTTAAGAGGAGGAAACAAGGGTAATAGGAGCCTCAAAGTTGTCAAATGAAGACTGAGAAAGATTTTGCTAGGCAAAGAGAAGATTTAAATGAGACACAGTTGATTTGCCCAAGCAATCAGAGCCTACACTCAGGGGGGTAAGTTTTAGTCCAATATGAGGAAGAGCTATCTAATAAAGATGGCCAGAAATTGAATGGACTAGCTCAGGAGACACCAAGTTCCCCAGTCTTGGAGACTTTCAAGCAGAGGTAGGAAAGGCCATTTATTGAGAATTTCAAAATTGAAATATAGAGATTACAATAAATGGCCTTTAAGGATTCTTTTCAACTCTAAACTGTCACTCATTCTCTCTAAGCCAAGTTTCTAGGCAGCTGGAAGTATCTGACCTGAACCAATCACAGACCAGACGTTGAGTAATTGCTATTGGTTTACCAGGTCTGCATTCCTTTTCCCAGGTAAATCTAGTGTGCAAAATCAGGTGCAAAAAAAAAAAGTCAAAATGAAGCAAATACACTCCTCCTACCTTACCCTTACATTCTGACACAGCACAGTAAACTCCCCTTTACCATTTCCCAACAGAAATGGTATTTGGCTGTATGCAGCCAAATACATTGTATCATCTCAGCAAGGAAACAAACATCCTTTCCATGAATACTCACTCCTAAAATATTATATCCCTATCCTCCTTTCTGCTATACACAAGAACAATTTCAGCAATCTCTGAAATTTCCAGATCTGCACAGTCAGTAGGAATACCTGAAAATCCTATCAAGTTCAAGGTCAAGAGGAGGAGGTGGAGGGAAAGCCTCCAGACTTTCTTGTGGGGAAAGGTTGCTCTGCCCCTAACATCAACAATCCTTCACTGTGTTTATTGGTTCAACTGCCGGGAATGATCATTTGCTTATATCTTCACAATATGATCAATATGGTGTGTGAATACTGCCAGATTAACTGAGCTCTGCACAAGCCCCTTAATAAAAATTTTCTTGCTTGCTTTCTCTGTGCAAATATTTGAATGTCTTGTAAATGTATCATTAGTTGTGAAGGCTGTCTTTCACTTTTTGTTTGTAAAAATTCACACCCAACTCATATTGGGTAATATCAAGTTGGACAAGCAAAATGCATTATTATTTGGGGTAAAGAGGAATTTTCTCACCACTGTGTAATTAAAGCAGAATAAATGGGGAAAAGCTCTTCCTGCAGAAGCTGATAAGACTGTAGCTTTCATCCTTAGCCCTGATTTCAAGTGTCAGTGTTTCTCAAAATTGCCTGTCATGTCTCCCTCTTTTATTTGTATATCCCTTTCTTGTGCTCACCTAATCAAAATGATCTAATAATGAACTTGGTATCTTACCAGATACAAATATCTATCTATCTATCTATCTATCTATCTCTCATATATCATCTTCTATCGTAAGGACTGAGAAATTTCCTTTCTGTTATTCACTGAGCATTTTGTCAGCTCAAGGTCACACTAATTGCTTTCCACATAAGGATTTTACAGGGATAACTTGTTGTCATGCAGGAATTTTCTGCCTACATGCATATGAACAAATATCAGGATATAGAATCACTGCCTGAATGCACACTCCATCTTTGGGGAATTTAAATAGTTCACTCTTTTCTTCGCTTGCAAATGAGGCCACATTTCAACAGGGCAGGGTATAGTACAGAAAAGGAAAAGTTAAAAAGTTGTCTACTTGAATCTACCAGGTGGGATGCAGGAAAAAGAAAGGTGTTTCTATCTTTCCTTCCAGTACCTGGATTCAATGTACAAATCTTAGAGCAAATCTTAAGTGACTATGAATTAATTATCCTTACTTTGCCAATAGGAAAGTCAACTTACTTTAACATTTTGACCTTCCCCTCACACAGAAATCCCACAAATACGCCAAACACTAATCAAGCTGAAAGCCCCGCATATTAAAAATAAACAAGGTGTAATTAATCGGTGGCTTTTCAAAATATTCATCACAGAGCCTTTTAATAAGCTCCACTAAATAATTTTAATCATAATCCAATTTACATAAAAATTTTCCAATAACCTTTTATAAAGCAAAGTGTCCCCGGAAAAGCTTTCTTTAGGTAAGATGTAACCAATATATTCAATTTTCTTATTATTAAAATAGGTCAGAAGATCCCTACAAAGATATAGTGAGGTTAAAAGTTGATTCCCTGGGACTGATCAGGGCTGGGAGACAGAGAGAAACACACTGACCATTTTGCCAGCAATCTAGAAGGGATAATGTGAAATAAGCAAACTGTCGATCATGATCTCCCATCAGTAAGAAAAAAACATTGCCAAGATGATTTGTAAATCATCTTTCAAATGGCATTTTCTGTGACCTCATCTGAAGTGCTACTTTCATCTCTCTCCATTGCATTTTATAGCAAACTCCTGCAGTTGTTTAAATAAGCCCCGAGGATGTACTACAGAAGTCAGTCATCTGTAGGCATTTTTGCATACTTTAGAGCCATCTGGTGTTTCTTGACTTCCTCAAGGTCTCCATTGTGAGCTTTTCCCCTTTACATTCAGAAAAGTGAGTTCCTTCACACAATGGAGACAAAAGTTTCCTTTCTCTACTCAGATAGTGGCAACTCTGACTACAATTCTGTTCTGGGCAAGAAGAAAATGTCTGTGTCAGTCTGGCTGGCCACCTGGCTGGCATCCTTGGGTGTTCTTTTCTCAGTCCTGGTGCCCAAGATGAAGTGTTTGTTATCATGCCCCAGGGGTTCAGAGGATCTTTCCAGACTACACTTCCTCTCCTTTCTTCCAACTGAACTCCTAACCCTGTCTGCATTTCTGCAATTTCCATCCAGGTGCCTAGACCCAGTCCTTTTGACAGCAGTGAGATGCCTTGGTAGGGCTCTTAAGAGTCCAAAGGCACCAATTTTCTGGCTCTACGATTGCCTGGAATACTTGCTCTGTAGTCATGGGCCAGAGCAGCCTCAGTGCTGAGTTTATCTCAGGCCCGTAGGGCCCCAGACAGGTGGTTGCCACTCACACTCAGAGCCTTGTGGAAGAGGAGCAAATAATCTTTTACATCTATTTCAACTTTTACTGTTTCACTCTTTGCAGATCACAAAGTATTTCCATGGGAATTTCAATTTGGTTCTAACAATTGCCTTATCCAGGGTTAAGGAGGGCAAGTGTGACGCCACTGACATTTTACAGATGAGAAAGTAGAGACACAGAAGATACTCTAGGTTATATCATGAATAAATGGGGAGTCAATATAAGGTACTGTTGAGTAATACTACTACTCCTATTACTATTTCTACAGCTATTCTTCTTAACAGCAGCAGCACTAGTAGCTTATGAATGCTATGCTATGAATTCAGGGCACAATATTAGAGAAACAATGCTTCTAATTTAATTTTGCAACTTTATTAACTGGCAAGTATTTCCTTTTGAACAGAGTCAGCTAAATAATTTGTGGGGCCTAGTGTAAAATGAAAATGTGGGGTCCCTTTTCTAAAAATTATTAAGAATTTCAAGACAGTGACAGCAGAACATTAAGCCAAGCATGGAGCCCCTCTAAGCAAAGGTCCCTGTGCAAAAGCACAGGTCACAAGCTCATGAAATTGGCTACTTATGAACTTTCAAGACATACCTAAGTCTTAGTACAAGGTTTTGCTGAAGGGACAAGGAAGGAAACATGTCATTGACTCTCTTATTCTTCTCGTTTTCACTTTGTTACCTCTTATAAATCTCTTATATCATGAAAAGTATCATTAGAATCAGAGATGTGCCATAATTCCTGGATGAAAAATCTGGTTTTTACTTCATTGAGTCTTGAGACAATGTATTTCCTGGGAAATTTTGATGCATCATGCTGACTTTCCTTAATACAACATAAAACAAAAGCTAGGAAAGCTCAGTAGCATTCCTTCCCCTCTTTCAATCAAAAAAGGATGCATTGATTATGTTTAGATTAAACTAAGCAATGACAAGGAGAAAGGATTTCTCTGTCAGCCCACTTATGAGGAACAAACAGAGCCATTGAAGGCATCGCCTCACACAAGGCTATGCTAAGTGGTTCTCACAACACAGGTACTAGACTTTTTTGATCAGGAGAAATCCAGTCTGTCCCCAGCCCTGGCCCCACCTGTCATCATTCTTCCCTAGCCCTCCCACTTCCAAGCCAGGAAACAAAGAACAGAATGTTAAGAAAGCCATCAAATACCAATTATAACCAAACTCACAGTGTAATGTCATTTAAGAGGACTATGATAAAATTTTAAATGAGAACCACAGTTTAATTTTTGTTAATATAAGAATACACAGAAAAGGTGTTTTCACTAGGCTGCTGTCTTGGAGTTTGGCTTTCTACCCTTCATGATCTTTTTTTCTTGACAAATGACTTACCATATTTAATCGGTTCTAAGATGTATTTTTTTCACATTTTCACATCTCTGAAATCAGAATGCACCTTATAATTAATGGCATTTTACAGTCACTGTGGGCCAAAAGGCAGGAAAATGGAAGTGGGCATTGTCTGTGTATGTTCGAACTTGGTCACAGCTGTTGTTCTATCATAATATATGATAGAAATATATGTCTAAATAAGTCTAAAAGAGCTCCTTCAGTAAATACAAAATTAAAATTCTATGAACATGAAAGTGGAACATCATAGTTAATGTGGAAGTGTATTTTTTTTAGTGTTACACAAAAAATAATTACACAAAAATATTTCAGATGTGATGAAATACTTCATATCTTCAGTCGAATATAATATCTGCCACAGGAAATTTTGAAGAGTTTGAAAAGCTTCACATGAAATCACCAATAAGCCTTCCAAACTTCATACTGGGAAAATTTCTAAGTACTCATAAGACTGTTTTTCGGATATCCTTAATGGAATATTGGTTTTTTTTTAAAATTTTTTCCTGATTACTACTAGAAATTTCCCCAACATGGAAAATCAAAAACTACTAAAAGGTTAGTAGTTACATCAGAATATCAGTATACTGGACCAGATAAGTGAACCATCAATTTTTTCTGTAGTTGTGGTTTTAGAGAAAGTTAGAGATTTTCAATATAAGCTTTAGACCAGTGGTATCATATAATACATATAAATAAGTAATTTTAAATTTTCATGTTGCAACATTTTAAAAAGTTTAAAAATCAGGCAAAATTAATTTTAATGATATGTATTATTTGACTCAACAGAGCCCAAATATTATCATTTCAACATATAATCAACATAAAAATATTAGTGAAATACTTTATTTATGTTTGCTCTGTCTTTGGAGTCCAGTGTGTATTTTACACTTACAGCATATCTCAGATCATACTAGCCACATTTCCGATACTAAATAGCTACATTTGATTGTGGCTCCCATACTGGACAACACAGGTCTAGTCAATATATGTATTTATCAACAAAGCAAAATAATCCCTTCCAGAACATTTTGCTCAAATATGATCAATCATAGAAGCATTTGGCAGAAATTCAAAGGTGGCAGCTACTTCCACCACACCCTTGTGAAGATGAACTACAACAAATTGGTTACTCCAACAATGACAACAATATATTGTTCTGGAACAATACTAGTGACAACTGTCTAGAACAGTGGTCTTCAAACTAGGCTACTGTTAAACAAATTCTTTTCAAAAAGTATCTGAATAGGGATAGTATCAAGGAATCCACTTTTAGATTCTCAACTTTCATGTGTATTCTTGCCTAAAATTGATCTGCCTAAGAACAACTTTTTTCCCCACATGCTTAAAATTAAACATCATTTTCTACCTATTTTCAATAATAGTCACTGAAATATGTCATCAATTGGAAATGAAAGCACCGCCTAACTAATAGCGGTATATGGTGCTGATGCTTGTTCTTTTAAATATAACTGGACTGTTTTCCATTATTAAAAAATGTTTACATTGGTAAAACTTATCCATAGAAATTGTATGTGATTCCTTTCAGATAATGTACATCATTCAATTGAACTTGTTAGAACATGTATTCTCAGATTGTATCTCGAAATATCTTTTCCAATTAAAATCAATCCTCATTTGATTTTATAAATCATTTTTATATTTTCTACCTCCTATTATCAAAAACAAAATGATAAGCTAGTTGCCAGACCAACTATTTTTTAGCAATACATACTTTTTTCTCTTTCATAAAATATAGTAGAAAAGTTTTATTCTGTTTTCTAATAAAATTATTGGATTTAAAAATATGTTATAAGTTATGCTTAGTTAATTATTTCTGAAAACCGATGCCAATGTTCTAAAAATATATTCATGTATATTTACCAAGGGAAATTCTATCTGCCATCAGATTCCGTGTTTCATGTAAGACTTATAATGTTAGCTACATATTACACCGTCTAATTTTAAATTATGTATGAGAAGCAAAATTATCATTTAATTTTTTAATTTATTTTGAAGTTGATAAAAAAACCTCATTTTTATGTCAACTTATATTTACTTTGTTAGTTATCTATTTAACATGAGGTGTTCATTACTGATTGCTCCATGGTTTTCATAATGCTCCTCAAAATGCATATTGCCAGTTTTTCTTGATTGAAAAATGAAGTCAGGCACTTTTTTGAAAGTAAATCTGATTTGTCTGATTATTTTTATATGAACACCGCCTTTGCCAATTAAATTATGCTATAAATATTTTCTATAAAATTGTTGATCCAAATCTGTAGCTTCAAGTTTTTACATTTAAAGGATGTAATGAATTAAAGATATTTAATCAAAATTGTTTTATTGGCAAAGATATATTTATTGAAGTACTTTGATGTTTCCAACCTTTTATAAATAATAGTGGATTTAAAATAATGTCTCAAAATGAAAGTATAACAGATATAATAGTCATTTGATAAATCTTGGGAAAGCTGTTTTAGCAAAATTCCTGGAAAATTAAAAAGTAAATGACTCAGCAATAAATCCTTTAGTAAATCAGAGGATTTCTTTGCTTTCCCAGAATTGAAGACAGGCCTAATCAAGTTGTCCGTTAAAAATTTAAAATTTTACTTAAAAATTTTACAATCATTAAAAATTATTTTCGATGATGGGTCACTGTGTGATTTTTGACCCATGACTTGCACATTCATTCCACTCCTTTCTACTTCTTTATGGGAACAAAGTTTTCCAAGTTCTTTTATCTATAAAAATGAAAAACAGGAACACAATTTATACTGCTGTCTGTCTCTTAGAAATAAGTAAGAATCATCCTCATATTCAAGAACTAATTTGGGGAAAAATAAAGTCATATTGAGAGATGTATTCTCAAATAATTCTACTTTTCATTTTTACTAATTACTTATCAAAATGTGCAGTATTTTATGCTCTTCTGATTAACTGTATAGTACTAACAATTTAATGATAAAAATTTTAATACTTAAAGGCTTAGAGTCAAGGAAAATTTATTTCAATCCCTATATACTTTTCGCAGAGATGTATATAGTAGGGTAACCAATTAGGGCCTTTAAACATAAAAATATATTACATTAGTATAAATTATGTGAAGGAAGTTGAATGGAACAGTGATTTCAAGGAGAGAGAACAATCATGTAAAATTTCTGACTTAAAGAAGACCTTGTTCATTGTTGTTTCTTTTAAATCAACAATGATCAGTATCAAATTATTATGGCATTTTTATTTGATTGGATGCATTCAAAAATGTAATGAAATCAATTTATTTGAAAGTATAACTATTTACAGTATGCTTGAAATAATAACTCTTCAAATACTTGAATTTATGATAAGAAATTTCAGATGTTAACTTCAAGATGTGTGATGGAGTAGATTGTTTTCCAAAATGGTTTTAGGTGGTAAATAATTAGAAAGCGTGAAGACCACTGCTATAGAACACAGCCTCAGTGAAGCCTACAGGGAAATTTGGGGTGGCAGGGAGGAAATTTAGAAAGAGAAATTTCTTTTCATTTTATGACTATTTTTATTTTTAGATATAGTAGAACTGCTACAACTTGATGTATAAGTGCTTATTCGCCAGGGAAGTTGCACAACCTTGCAATGGGTGGTTTTAGGGTTGTTTCTGAGCAATCCACAAATACGGTACTTACTGAATTTGGTCACTAGGTGACAAACGTGCAGTGGGCATGCAGCCCTCTTCCCCACCTTCCACTCTCTGCTCTTTCTCAATCTTCTACCTCCTCCTGCAAAAAGGAAAAGAATACTAATGACAATAATAACAACAACAAACAACAAGAGCAGATAATATTTGTTTCATGTTTTTCCAATTTACAGGGAGAGTAATAATCCCTTATCATTTCTGAGAATTTCAGAAATGGACTTGGTTGTGAACATAATCTATTTTTATTAATATGTTAATAAATTATTATTAATGTGTTTACGAATAATGTCAACTAATACATCTCTATCATGTAAACATGCAGTTTGACCACAACATCAAACCCTACCTAGCTAAGAACTTTGTAGCAAAACCAAAAAATAACAGCAGTAACAGCATCTATGACTTGCTAAGCACTAAGCTAAGCCCTTCATTTCACTGAATTGTCAAAAAACTCTTAAATATAGGTGCTAATGTTACCTCCATGTTACAATTGAGAAAGCAATAAAATGACCCCAAATCATTGAACTAGTAAGTAATGAAGCTGGGATGAAAATGCAGATGCTGTTTTGTTTTGTTTTGTTTTTAACTTCAATAGCTATGCACTTAAGTACTACTGTGTGATGTTTCAGTGGCGTGTATGTGTGTGTGCCTGGGTATCTTTCCATATTTGGTTATGCACGTGTTTATATTTCTGTGCTCCTGTGTGATTCTATGTCTCTGATGCTGTGCATGTGAAAGCGCACGTGCATGTGTGTGTGAATATGTGTGCACACCCACATGTGTACTAAAGTCCTTTTAGGGATCTTTCCAGTAATTTCCACGTTTACTTTTATACAGTCTAGTCAGCATAGCAGGCTTGATAATCTTCATTCCCTCTTGAAGAGGCTAAGACAAGGACACATTAAAAGTCACAGCCTCTTTTGAAAAAGTGTTTATTTGTGGTTATGTGTCTGTGTTTTCATATGTATAAACCTGCATGTGTCTCAATGTCTGTGCATGAGTCTGTGTTTCTGTTTGTGACATGATTAAGGCCATGAGTGCATCTATATACCTGCGTTGGCACATGTATATGTGTATGTGCATTCCTGTGTTTCATGTGCATTTGGGACTTGAGTATCATTATGAGCATAGGAGCATGCTTGTAGATCATTGTGTGTGGGTGTATGTGTGCCAATGTGTTGTATATGTTGACATGTGGGAGTGCATATTTGTACATCTGTGCATTTGTGTGCCTGTGGATGCCTGTATGTGCATATGCACCTTTTAGAGTGTTTAGCTATGTATTGTATACAGATATATGTGTATGTCTCTTCCTTTTATATGCTTAGCATATGATCTGATTGGGTACTTCTCCATGAGTAGACATGACATCTGAGTGTACATCTGCATGTGCATTTATGTATTTGTATATGCAAGTGTAGTTATAGAGCTCTTTTTCATGTCTTGAAAAGTTTTGAGTGTCTCTGCATGAGTCCAGGGATATAAGATAGCATCTGTGTCTGTGCAGACATGTTTCGTCCTTATGTTTACTGCTTGAAAATATTCACTCATGTGAGCTTCTGCATGTGTATGTGTCTGTGTGTACATAATATATGTATGTGTATCTGAGTGTGAGTCTATGTGTCTATACCAGTATATTCTTGCTTGTTAGTCACTTTATCTGTGTCTGGGAGCTTCTATACCCACATGTGCACCCTCAGTATTTATCTATGTGTTCATCCACCTGTGTTTGCATGCATATGTCTGTATAACCATCTGCATGCCTATAGGGATATGTGTGTGTGAGTATCAGCATAAATCTGCATGCAAATGAATGTCTTTGGGTGAATCTCTGGGTGAGTGTATCTAGGCGTCCATGGGCAGATGTTTATGTTGTGTGTGCATGTTAGGACTCAGTATGCATGGGAATCATGCATGCCGTGGTACATGTGTATCTTTGTCCCTGGGTTTCTTTGTGCACACCTCTGTGGTATGTATGCCCATCTATATTTGCATGTACATATATGACTATACACACAAGTGTCTGCCCAAGGATGTGTCTATGAAGATATGCTGGACTCTTCCAGTGTGGGTGCACACATTTCTATGTCTGTGTTCACAGGTCAATAGATACACAAGCTTCTGTAAGTATCTGTGCCCCTGTGTTTGTACAGGTATATGTTTCTGGGTCTCCATGTGTATGTGTACATCCACATGGTATATCTGCATGTTTATAAATCAGTATATATGTTTCTGCATGCAACTGCACAAGCTTCTGTGTCCATCTCTGTGTGAGTCTATATAGGTGTGGGTGTCTGTAACTCTCTCTCTCTCTGTGCACATGCCTATGTCTCTGTAAATGTATCTGTGTTTCTGCACATGCATGTGACTTTGCATGCTCCTCTTGTGTATCTGAATGAGTCGGTGTGAGAGTATAAATGTATTTTCCCATACATATCTTTGTGTGGGCCTTTGGATCTGTGTCTATAGGTTTATATTTGTAGATGTATGCTTCTGTGAATGTGTATCTGTGTATGTATACATCTCTTCTAAACGCATCTCTCTATATATACATGCATAGTGTTTATAAATGTATATACTGTATATATATATGTATCTCTGTATATAAACACATATCTCTATAAATGTATATATCACCATGTGTGTATATGCATGTAGAGATCTCTTCATGGGTCTATCTCTGTTTCGTCTGTGTGTGCATGCATATGTCTCCATGAACAAATGCATTTATGTATGCACACCTGCATGCTTGTGCATCTCCATAAGTACATACATGCATGTGTACTACTGTGTACGTTTTCATAGATGCACATGTGGGCATATCTACATGCACTTCTGGAAAATCTGAGTGCTTATGTTGTATATGTGGGCATGAGCATGTTTATGCATGTGTATTTTAATAAAATCTATGCCTCAATGTGAATATTCATGTGACTCTGCGAGCATATGGCATTATGTACCTGTTTAAACTATATTAGTTTAAGCTGTATCTACCTATGAATGAATCTCTATGCCTCAGTGTTTGTATAAATGTCTCCATGTCTCTATGTATAGGTAAAAACAGATACATAGGTGTCTGTACATGGATGACTCTATGTATCCATCTAGGTACATGTGCATACATACAAATGCATATGTGCCTATGTGGGTTCATGTGTGCTTGTCTACATTCCCACATAAACATCATGGAGTATCTTAGACTGTGACTGTGCTTCATGAGCCTCTAAGAGTATCTTTATATTTTTGTATGTGTTTTTGTGTGTGCACCTGTGCTTTTCCTCTTGGTGTAAAACACATCCTCTGGATGCCTAGGTCTGCATGTATGTGTCTCTGCACATTTCTCTGTGTCTGAGCAAGTCTGGTGTGTATATTTATGACTATACATTGCTATATGCCTACATATGGATATATTGATTATTGGGTCAAGGATGCCTTGTGGGCTGAGGCTGTGCTGTAAAAGGCATGTCTGGTAAGGAGCATATCTGTACAATACAGGGAAGGGTTTGATCCTGTGGAGCATGTCTATGAGTCCTGGGAAATTCTGGGTGTTGAGATGGCATGTGTTTTCTGTGGGGCATTTGCATTGGGAGTGATTTTGTGCATTTTGGGGGCAAATCTGGGCATCAGAACACAGTTTTGTGTTTGTGGGAAAACCTTTCTGTCATAGAGTACATCTATCCATTGTAAGTTGTATCTAGATATTATGAAGCTAGTTTGTGCATTGTGAAATATGTCTTAGCATTGTGTGGCAAGACTGTGAATTTGTGGGTGAGGCTGAATGTTTGCAATCTCTTCTTCTCATAATAGGGTAACTGCATGCTGTAGAGTGAAGCTGTGCATTATAGGGAAATTTTTGCATCGTGGAACTTGCCTGTGGGTTATAGGGCATGTCCTGGTATTAGGGAGTAAGCATGGACATTATAGGACAAGTTTTTCGTTGTAGATTCGCTGTAGGCATTGTAAAGTATATCTGTAATACTCTGGGACAAGACTGACTTTTGAGGAAACTCTGTGTTATGGTAATATTGGATGTATTGTGATGCAAATCTTGGCATTTTGTAAATTTTTGCATTGTGAGGTAAAGTTGTGCATTGTGATGGAATTCCACGAGCTCTGAAGGGAGTCTTCTGTTGTGTAGCATGTCTGTGTATTGTGGGCATATCCATATGTTGGGGGGCATGTGCATATGTTGTGGGGCATGGGCATGTATGGGGGCCAGGCTGAGTGTTGCAGGCTAAATGTGTATGATACAAGGTAAGTCTGGGTGCCATAAGGCAAGTCTCAATGTGAGGGAAGTCTGGGTGCTGCAGGGTGCATCTGTGTATTTTTTAATTTAACTGTGTTATCCAGAATTTCTTTGCATTGTGAGCCAAGCGTTGGCAATGTAGAAAAAGTTTGTGAATTGTGTGGCATGCCCATGTGGTTGGGTGTGTCTATGAGTTGTCGATGATGTTTGTGTGTTTTAGATCATGTCTGCATGCTGTGGAGTAATCAATGTTATTGAGTAAATCTGAGTGTCATAGCGTGAGTCTGGGTGCTGTGCTGCAAGTCTGAGTGTCACAGGGCATGTCTCTGTGTTGTATAATTTGTCTCTAATGTCCACCCTTTCTGTGTTCTGTGAGGCAAGCCTTGGTGTTATGAAGGTGAGGAACTGTTTCATAGGACGTGTCCTTGTGTTATGGGCCACATCTCAGTGTTGCCATGTCAGTCTCTGTAATTCAAGGTGAATGTGGGTTCATGGGCCAAGTCTGTATATCATGGGATAAGTCTCGGTATTTTGCAACAAGCCTTCAAACAGCGGAGCATATCTGAGCAGTGTAGGTTTTGTTCATATGGTTCAGCATTTATGCATGCTGTGAGTCAAATTTTGGTGTTGTGGAGGTCCAAAAATATTTTCTTTGGTCAATATGCGTGTTATGGAGAGAGTCTCCATCATTGAGTGTACATCTTTGTGTTGTGGGACGTGTCTGTGTATGGTGGGACCAGTACGGATCTCGCTATGTGAGGCTCTGTTATATGAGGTGAGTACTGGTATATATCTTCACATTGCAGAGTTTTCTGTTTGTTTTCAATCCTTTCTGTGTGCTGTGAGGCATGTCTTGGTGTTAAGAGTATCAAGAAGTTGTTTTGCCTGGCAAGTTTCTGTGTTGGGGGAAGGTTTGCTGTGTCTGAGCTATTTTCATGAGTTGTGGGGCTGGTTTGCATTACTGAAGCACGTGTGGCTGTTGTAAAGCTAGACTGGGTGATATGAGGTGTGTCTGGTATTTTGGGGCTAGTATGGGTTTCATGGGGTTAGATTTCATGCCACGGAGTGAAACTGGGTGATATTTAGCATGTTAGGAGTTTTGTCTGAGTGTTCTCCACCACTTCAGACTTGTGCTGTGAGGCAAGTTTTGACACTGTAGAAGCAAGAAGCTATTTTATGGAGCTAAAAATCTGGTGTTGCTAGGTAGATATGTGCGTCATAGGATGAGTCCTGTTATGATGTAAAAAATCTGAGAAATGAACTCTATGTCTCTAAGGTTTATTTTATTGCATATGTGCTGTCCAGCATTTCTCTATTCTATGAAGCTAGTTTTTTTTGTTGTAGAGGCAAAAATGTGTTCATGGGGACAGTCTATGTTGTGGGCTGAATTCATATATTTCAGGGCATGTATGCTTATTGTGGGTATTTGCTCTGTGTTACTGGGCCAGCCTGGGTCTCATGAGGTGAGTCTGAGTGTTATGAGGCATACCCATACACTGTGGGGGTTTTTTGTGTTTTATCCACTGTTTCTATGTGCTATGGCAAGTTTTAATGCAAAGATCTTTTTTGTGTCTGGCTAGACGGTAAGTTGTGAGAAGTCTTTTGGCTGTGGGCCATTCCTATGTGTTGTGGGGCAAGTCTGGGTTGCCAGGCAAGTCTAGCCTGTTGGGAGGTGTTTGAATGATATGCGATATTTCTGGCTTTGTGCAACAAGTTGGGGTGCTGTAGAGTAGGTCTAGGTGTTTTGAGGTGAATCTAGCAGTCACAGTGAACCTGAGTATTATGAGATGAGTCAAAGTGTGGTGGGGCATATCTGTGCTTTGTGTGTTTTTTTCTTTGTGTTGGCCAACATTTCTGTGTGCTCTTGTGCATGTCTTAATGTTGTTGAGGTAAGTAACTGCAGAGTCAGTCTATGTTGTGGTGCAATTTGGGGTTTTGCAGGGCCTTTATGGGTGTTGTGTGGCAAACCTGGTGTTATGGGGGTGTATCTTGGCATTGCAGGTCTTATCTCTGTGTTTTTCAGCATTTCTATGTGCTCGGAAGAAAGTCTATGTTGTGGAGATAAGCAAACATTTTGGGGGACCTTTCCATATGTGCTGTGTGGATAGTCTGCTCTGGTTATTACGGGACAAGTCAGGCTATTACAGGTCAAGTCTCATTATTGCAAGATAAGTCTGGGTGACATGGGGCAATAGAGGTTTGGTAGGGGTAGATCTGGATCTCACATGCTAGTCTAAATGTCTTATGGTGAGTCTCTGGATCAGTGTTTTGCAATGAGACTGGGTGTCATGGAGTGACTGTGGTTGTTATAGGGCATGTCTATGCATGGTGGGGTGTTACGAGTGATTTGCTCAGCATTTGTGTGTGCTCTTAGTCTTGGTGCTGTGGAATTAAGAACTTATTTTAGGGCCAATCTGTAGTCTGAAGATTATGTGTATCATGAGACATGTCCATATATTTTGGGGAAGGCCTGGGTGTCATGGTATGAGTTCAGTTGTCACGAGGTGATTTTGTGAGGCTTGGGGTAAGTCTGGGTGTGTTGCTGCATGTCTTCGTATTGTGAAGCAAATCTGTAATTGTAGGAAGTACCCACATATTGTCCAGTATTTCTGTGTGCTGGGAGGCAGGTGTTGGTATTGTGGAGGAAGAAAGTGTTTTGTGGGGTCAGTGGTTATAATGTGGGAATAAGTTGTATATTTGGGGTTATGTCCGCATTTCGTGCCTCCTTTCTGGGGTGTTCTGGAGCTAGTCTGGGTGCTGGTAGCGCATTCTACACGTGGTGGGATGAATCTCTGTGTTTCAGATGAGTGTGAGTGTTATAAGGTAAGGCTGGTTGAAATGGGGTATATCTGTGCCTTGTTGATTCTATATGTATTTTCCAGAATTTCTTCTGATGCTAGGATAGGTTATATAGAGGTAAGAAAGTGTTTTATGGAGCCAATCTGTGTGTTAAGCATAGAGTCTGTGTATTTCCCTGTGTGGTGAGGCACCTCCGTGTGTTATGGATTTTATTGAAGTATTGTGGAGCCTGTCCATAGTTTGGTGGACTTGTCTAGGATTTTGGATGTAAGTTGGTATAATGTGGAATGGATCTGGGTGTTCCAAGGCAGATCTTGGCCTTGTGTCGGAAGCCTGTGTGTTGCAGAACACAGCTGCTCATTGAGTTTTCCTATGTGTGGACCATCTTTTGTGGGATATGCTGCTATGAGGGAAGCTGTGGCAGGAAGAGGTTATTTTGTGTGGTCAGTCTATGTGTGGCAGGGAGAGACTGTTGATTATGGCTGTGGTCCCCAACCCCTGGGCTGCAGACCAGTACCAGTCTGTGGCCTGTTAGGAACCAGGTTGCAGAGCAGGAGGTGAACGAGTGAAGTTTCATCTGTATTTACAGCTGCTCCCAATCACTCACATCACCTCATAAGCTCCACCTCCTGTCAGATCAGCAGCAGCATAAAAGTCTCATAGGACTGTGAATCCTACTGTAAACTGTGCATGTGAGGAATTTAGGTTGTGCACTCCTTGTAAGAATTGAATGCCTGATGATCTGAGGTGGAGCTGAGGTGGTGATGCTAGAACTGGGGTGTGGCTGAAAATGCAGATTATCATTAGCAGAGAGGTTTGACTGCACGATAAATGTAATGCACTTGCATCATCTTGAAATCATCCCCTCTTCCCCCTGATCTGTGGAAAAATTGTCTTCCATGGCCATGTGGTAGGCAGTCAGCCAGGGCAGCTCTGTCCCTCCCTCTTCCCATCTTATATGTATTCTAACCAGGAAAAATGCGATAGCACATGGATAGCCTAGGCAGAGAATAAATACCTCAGTGTCTGTATATGTTGTGGTTATTTTCTATCTTACATGTTCTCGAATGTTTATATTTCAATAAACCTCTACCTCTTCACAAAAAAAAAAAAATTGTCTTCCACGAAACCGGTCCCTGGTGCCAAAAAGGTCCGGAACTGCTGGATTACGGAGTTTTGCCATGTGTTATGGGGCAAGTCTGGTGGTTGTAAGTCAAGTTTGGGTGATATGGGGTGTGTCTGGGTGTGGTGGAGCAATTCTCTGTATTATGAGGCATATATGGACATTGTGAGATATTTTAACACTCGTTGTCCAACATGTTGGTCTTCCATGATATAAGTCTTGGTGTTATATAGGCAGGACAGTGTTTTGCTAGACAAGTATGTATATTGTACGGAGAATCTCTGTGCTGTGGGGCATGCTCTGGTTTCTTATGTTGTGAGGCTAGTCAGTTCATTGTAGTCAAGTTTATGTGGTGTGTTACAATTCTGTGCATTGGAGAAGTGTATGTGTTGTGGACTGTTTCTAGGGATTCTGAAGTGAGTTCTTTGTGTTGTAGAGCTGATGTGGTGTTCTGGGGTAAGTGTGTATTGCGGAGTACATATGTGCATGAAAGGGTGCATCTGGTTGAACTGGGATGATTCTTTGCAAGAATCAGTTTCTGTTTCATGGATATGTTTGTGCACTGTAGTGTATCTAGGTGTTGCATGGTGAGTCTAGGTGTTATGCAGCGACTCTGTATGATAGATGCTTCTAGGTGTTGTGAGCTAAATGCAGTCAACATGAATGCTGCAAGGAAAGAGTGGTGAGAGAATGAGTTGTGATTCTGTGATTTATGGGGCATACTCTCTGTGTTGTGGGTTCATTCTAGTTGCTTCAGATTGGCTCTTACCATTATGGTCCAGTTCCATGTGTAGTAACAGCAACAATAACAACAACATGATCAGCTAACATCAATAACACTCATTCTTTACCAAGCACTGTTCTAAACACTTTATAGGCATAAACTCGTTTATTTGTCTTAGCAGCCATACAAAGTAGGTACCATTATCATTTGTAAGTAATAATTTATAAAATTAAGTCACAGAGAGGTCAAGAAACCTTTCTACGGTCACAAAATTAGTAAGTGATACATGCGAGATTAGAAGCCTGGCAGTCTCAGTTGTGAGTATAAGCTTTTAATCAGAGAGACAGTCTAGGTATCGTGTACCAAGTTTTGTATTATATGGGCTGAGCCTGGGTGGGCACTGTGTTGTGGGTTTTTGCATTGTGAGCCTTGCTTTGCCTTGTGTGAGTCTGGGTGTTTTAGTGCAAGTCTGCATGTTGTGGGATGAGTTTGTGCATGTGTTCTGATGTGACCCTGTGCATTTAGGAGGGATTTGTGTTTAGGGGGATATCTCTGCATGGTAGCATTTATCTAGGTATTACAGTGCAAATTTGTGTGGTGTGGGGCCTGTGTGGTAGTGTTCTGAGACAAGTCAGATTTATGGGCAAGTTAGGAGATTTGGGGCATGTAGTTCTTTATAGGTCAAGCATAAGATAAGAGTAAGTAAATGTGTTGTGGGAAGGGGGCTCCGCATTATGTGATGATGTAAATTTAGAATCATGAATTTAGGAGCATGTTTGTGAATAGTTGGGGTAGTTACCTGTTATGAGACAAAAATATGTGTATGACAGGATGCATTAGAGTGTGTTGGTGTGATGTAGGGCATATCTATGAGTTTAGAGGTGTGTGTGTGTGTGTGTGTGTGTGTGTGTTCTTTTGTGGTTCTGTGCCTTGTGGAATGATTCTGGGTCTTGCCAGCATCAACAACATCCAGCCTGGGTGTTGTGGAATGGGTCTGTATATTATGAAGCTAGTCTGTGCATTGCAGAGCAAATTTCTCAATTGTAATGCACTTCTGTGTGTCGCGAATGGTGTCTGGTTTAAGATTATATCTGTGCTCTGTAGGATATGTGAGTGCTATGGTGAGGTGTCTTTTCTATTGAGTATTTCTAGATGTTCTGGGGCTAGTTTATACATTATGTGGTGAATCTTTGTGTGGTCAGATGATTCTAGTTATCCAGGGTGGACTCTTTTTGCTACAGCAGTAATGGTGGTGATGGAAAGAGGGTGATTGTAATACAAATTAACAATTCTAATAGTTTCTATGTGCCAGGCACTGTACAAAGCACTTAACATATCTTAATTCATTTATTACTCACAACAACCCTTTGAAGTAGGAACTATCATTATCTTTGTTTTACAGATGAGCAAACTAAAAGAACAAAGAAATATACTTACCCAAGATGATATACTTAGCAAGGGATGGGAGACCTTGATTCAAACCTAGGTAGTCTGTGTCCAGAGGCCTTGCTCGTAACCATTACACAAGCTGTAATCTCTGTTGTAGGCAAGAGTTGTAGCTCGACAGTATGGTAAATCATGTCTGTCCACTATAACGGAAAGATGGAAATCTTTGCTTTGTAAGGGTAATATTTGTGTTGTGTGTGACACACTGGGAAATGTTTATGTGCATTATAGGTTTTTGCACTGTACAGTTAGTCTATGTTGTGATGCAATTCTGTGCATTGTGAAAGGAATCCATGTGTTTACAGGCATGACTGTGAATTGTAGGGCATGTCTAAGTGTTGCGGGTGTGACTTAGTATGTTATGGGGTAAGTATGTTTCCTGAAGGGCTTCTTCACATATTTAGGGTGAGTCGCAGTGCTCAGTGGTATTTTTGAGTTGTGAGGCAAGTATGTATATTGATGGGCAAATCTGTGCATTTTGGTGGATTTCTGTGCATGGCTGGGCATATCATGTTTTGTAGGCAGCAACTTGAGCAGTGAAACCAGTCTATATGCCTTGTAGTAAACCTGAGAGTGGTATATCAAATGGCTTCATGTGTTTGGGGATATGTGTTTGCATTGCATAGCCACTGTAAGAAATGCAGTTTCTGTGAAGTGGATCTATATGGCAAGTATGTGTTGTGACACAGTTCTGAGCACTATGGGGCTGGCGTATTTTGCTGTGGGTTGTGTTTGTATGTTGTAGGTTGCATCAGTGTTGTGGAATGAGTGAGGATATTGTAGATCACATCTCTGACTGTGTCCTAAAGGGAGACTTTGAATACTTAAGAAAAACAGTAGGTGTCTCTGCAGCATGAATGTGTCTGTTGTGGAACTAGTCTGTCTGCTGTAGGGCCAGTTTTCATGCTGTGGTGCCAAGATGTGCATTGTGAGGTATGTCTATCACAGAGTGTATCTGAGGAATTTGGGGTGTATTTTGGTGATATAGGACCACAATATGCATTGTGTGGTAACTGTGTGTTTAGGGGGAGGTCCAGATGTTTTCAGACAAATGAATGTACTGTGGGGCAAGTATTTGTATTGTGTGGTAAGTGGATTTGTTGTAAAATGAATTGGTGCATTGCAGCACAAGCTTATGTGTTGTGGCACAATCCTGAGCATCAGGGCATGATATATGTGCTGTTGCATATCTGTGTTGTGGGAGTAGGCTTGTCTGAGTGCTGTGGGGAGAGCTGTACTATGGGTTTATGTTGTGTTTTGTGGGGTGAGTCTGCATGATCTGGGGAGTGTCTGGTAGTGTGGGGTGAGTCTGTGTCCTGATAGGATGGTCTGTGGCCTGGGGTGCTTGTCTGTGTACCACTGAGTGAGTCTGTCTGTTGTGGGAGAATCTTTGTGTCATGGTGTGGGTCTTCAGGCTGTGTCATGAATCTGTTCTAGAAAGAAAGTCTGTGTTCTGTGGCAAGTCTGTGGGCCTTGGGCAGAATCTATGTTCTGTGGTGAGAGTGTGTGATGTGGAGAGAGTCTGTGTGCCGTGAGGGTGAGGCTGTCTGCTCTTATGAGGGTCAACGTGACATGAGGGAAGTCTGTGTTCTGTGGGGAGAGTCTCAGCTATAGGTTTAGTGAGTAGGGCATGGGAAAAGCCTGCATACTGTGAGGAGAGGGTCTGTGTGATGTGAGGTGAATCTTTTGACCTTGAGAATATGTATGGTTATAGGAGAATCTGTGTTCTGTAATGTGAGTCTGTACACAGTGTGTGGCCTGGGAATGGTCTGTGTTATGCGGGGACCGTGTGTAATGTCAGGATTGTCTGTGTCATGAGCCCAGTCTTTATGGTGGGGTGAGTCTGTGTCATGTGGGGTGGGTCAGTGTGCAGTAGGGCTAAATGTATGTTTGTATTACTTGACCAGCGTGAGCATGAGAGGGTGAGTTTGTACATTGCGGCCACAAGTCTGTTTCCAGGCAAGTCTCCCTTAATATCTACAAACAATAATAGACAACACTTATATAATGGTTACTATGTACCAAACATTGTTCTAAAGGTGCTATTACTATCCCCATTTTACATCTGAGGAAACTGAGGCACAGAGCCATTAAGTAATTGTCCCATGGTCATGCAACTAGCAAGTAGTACTGGTTTGAAACCAGGCAGTCTGTTTCCTGTACCCACACTATTATGAATTCCCTCGGGCCCTAAGGGCATCAGTGGCCTCAAACATTGGAAACACTTCATGGTCACTGGTAAACATATTAAGAGCAGTTAATTTGGGAGGAAGGAAAAGGGAGTGGCTCAAAGCCCTCCGAGGATTTTTTTTTTTAAAGCAATGTTCTGTACACAATAATGATGGCAGTTCAGCACAGAAAAATCGACGTCATCTCTGCTAAGTAACTCTGTCAGTCACTGCAGGGCTCCAAAACCCTTCCTGGCCCTACAGCCGCATTCTGCTACTGCAGAGGAGAGAATGCGCATGCCCGGGCGAGCCGCCGTTGCCAGGGAAACCAGCCTGCAGTCATAAACAAATCACTGCCCAATGCTGCAAGTGAGGAAAGGACTGGGGCTGGGGCTGTCAGCCAAAGGAGCCCTTTGCAATCATGACAGGCAAGGCAGTCTCCCACACATGCCCACCTCACCCTTTTATCCCCAGAATCAGTAAAGCTAGCGGCCAGGGTCAGAAGTCAATAGAGAAAGAAGGTTTTGTTGGGGCCCGGGGACTGTCAGTAGTGGATAGCAGGTGATTTTAACTGTCAAATCTTTCTGTGGGCAATATTTAACCCATCTTCTATTAAAAAACTCAGTGCTTTATGTCTTGAGCCTTCCACCTGCAGTGAAAAGAGGCAGATCATTGGAGTGTGTCCCTATCTAGAAGAGATGGTGGCAATGGTAGCAGGGATTGGGACTCATCCTAGCTCTTTTAAGACCCTACATCAGTCTACTGCCAGCAACAGGCTGGCAGACATTATTTATTTCTACTCATTATACATTTCTTACATTTTCTTTTTATACCATTCTAGAAAATACCACCAACTGAGTCCACACAGCTTTAACTGTCCAAATACCTGAGGAGTAGAAAAAGACATTGAGGGAGCAACCTTAGGACTAGCACTATCCACGGGGGGTGTGTTTTTAAACACACAGTTTACATGTATGTCAGGTGTGTCCAAAAGGAATGGCACACCTGGAACAGTGGTTTTGTATATTTGGATTCCTCAATTTTAATTTGTAAAAAGCATGCAACAAAAAGACATTTTTTAAATATTTAAAATAAAAAGAATTCTGTTTCAAAACCACGACACTAAACTTGCATATGCCTAGAATTTTTGAAAGGCGTAAGCACAAACGTGATTCTTTAGTATGCTGTCAGAAGCTGCAAGAAGGTAGGGGTACTATTACGGAATGTAACCATCTTGAGTAAAGAGAAAATGGACAACCCGTGGGAAGCTACACCCTATCTAATGGGAGAACAGTTGTTGCCATTTCAGATCAGTGGAAGAAGGTTGGTTTACTCAATAAATGATGCGTAAACAATTGGTGACCTATTTGGAAAAAAAAAAACAAAATTAGATCTTACCTTATATCATATACCAAAATGAATTCTAGATAGATTAAAGAGTTAATCATAACAAACGAAGCAATTAAATGATTAGAAAAAAATATAGGTGAATATGTTCATCAAAGGAAAGAAACAAATCACAAAATCAAAAATTACAGATACGAATATATAAAAATGTAAAGCTGCAAAATGTCAAAATATCACCACCACAAATGATAAAAATCAATAGGCAAACAACAGCTGGAAATAATGTTTTTGCCACATATGACATATAAATCAAGTGATATGTTTTGGGATGAAAAAACCTTAAACTGGTTCATACCATTTGGTCCAGGAATTTCACGTCTACGAATTTATCCTAGGGGGGAAGAAAACCAGAAAAGCACACAGAGATTTATATGGAAAGATATTCCTTAAATTATTTATAATAGCAAAAAATGCATATATAGACATTCAATAATTGGATGTTTAGTTACAAAATTATGCATCCACAAACTTCACATTCTTGTGGAATATTTTTAAATAAGGAGAATTGCTCCAAATACATGTTTAATGAATAATGCAGGTTAAAAACTGTATGTACATATGATCTTCATTTTGTGTAAAAAATATATACTTTTATGCATTTATTTGCATATATTCAGAGAAAAGACACTGACAGTAATTATGCTAATAGTAATTATCTCTAGATTATGGCATTATGGGTAATTTTATAGTCATCTTTAGATCTTTTCAATTTTTCTACAATGAATATAATATTTTTATAATAGAAAGGAAAACCATTATTTTTAATAAAATATTTTAATAAGTGTTTAAAAGCACTGGGAGCACAGAGAAGAAAGTCTAGGAACAAAGACAATTAAAAAGCAAGGGCTAAATTCCAATGTAGACCAATGGAGAATTGCAAAATGAACTCATTATGTACTACAGAAAGATTACAGCATTATTTTCATGTTAGTATGTATAGAATTTCTTATACAAGATGGAGTCCTGGAAAATTTTCTTCACTACACTAGTGAACCGTCACATGTTCCTGGATGCGTCAGTCACTATCTTTGCCGCAGTGCTCTGTTTAACACCCCCTCCCTTTGACTTCAACATGTTTTCTCCCTCTGCAAAATATGCTACCAGCAGACATGTTCAACTTGGGAAAATAGCCCATCTTGTGGACTTTCTTATAAGCTTTTTTCATTCTTATTTTTCATCCTTGATTTCTGCTTTGTCATCTGACTCAAAAATCAACCTATCTGTTGTATTTTTTTCTTCTTTCTTGCCATTCAAGTGTCAAAACAACTTGAATTTCACAAAAATTAAAAAAGAAAACTTCACATTTTCCTTCTTTTCTCTTACAGAAACAGAACTGCAAAAGCATATACATTTTCAGAAACAAACATAAAAGGTTTGTTGATAAGAATCTCTGCTTTCCCACATTTTTTTTCAAAAAAAAAAAAAAGTACTGAGAACATTCTGTCTTTACTATACAAATTCATGGCCAAAACTACAAATGAATATTTTTCACTGACGACACAAGAGCAGTATTCATTAGTTCTTTTTCATGATTTTTCATCATTAAGCCAAGTTTTAATCTTTTGCATTCAGTACACATTACTATCTCACATGAAGCAATCAATGCGAATATTATTACAGGATGCCCTCTTCCCCATGCTCTCCAGTACAGACTATATCATCACCATACATTATATGTATCAAAACATCACTATTTACTACATAAATATCTGTAATTATTGTTTTTCAATTAAATAAATTTAAAAAATAAAAAAGAGACATAATACCCTTTCTCCATTGCAAACTAATATTTTTCTTATGATCTTTCCAAAGTGAGAAAAAAAAAAGCAGATCTGAGAACGTCTTGAGTCATAACGCATTGCATCACATCTAGTCTAAAGATCATAAAGCTGAGATACGATTCTGAAGGCAATTCCCATTTTATTAACATCTTCATTAAATCTTATCTTGGGAAGTATCTTACCCAAATCACAAGGGGAAGTTTCTATATTTCCTTCTAGCAACTCGTTCAGCATTTAAGAAGCAAGCTCTAAACTAGAAAAGTGACCATGAAACATTTAGAATTTAATTAATCCATTTTACTAATGCCACTGATTAGAATCAGAAATGCCAACACAATTCTGTATTATTCTATTTCATCAAATTATGTCTCTTGCTTTAAAAAAAAAAACTTAGCCTGGAAATCTATTTTACAAAATATTTCTCAGTTACTTACCAGCGGCATGCTCTCTGTCTCTCCACCAGCTCTGAGGCTGTCGCACTGAACGGGTGGGGGCAAAGCAGCAGCGCAACAGCCTCTTGAAAATGAGCTGTGCCCTGAAGAAGGGATTAGCCCTGTGGAAAGAAACAAAATGCCTTGAGATCCTCCTCAAAAACCCTCCGAAAACATGAAATCATACTAAACATCCTATGCTAAAATGTGCACGTTAATCAAAGCACAGATTTTAATAGCCAAACCTCTGATCCAAAACACACTTAAATTGTCTTGATTTCCAGTGGAACCCCTACAAGACTATAAGCTTTTGGCTCTCCCGTCTCCTAGCAACAGTCTCGTTAACTTTTTTTTTTTTCTGCAGTGGTCCTACTAGGCATCAGAGGTCTGATTTTTGATGATGCACATTATCACTTTATTGTTCAGTATGGATTTTCTCCAGGTAAGTAATAAGGAAATTCAGGAATTCAATAACAAGTTCTACAGAAGAAGATTTCTGATTCAAATGACATTCCACAATAAAAAGCAGAGATTGTTTTGGTCCCCTCCCTTGGTACAATGCTGTCACTAGACCCCTACTCTAACGTGAATGTCCTTAAAGCCATTGAAATGCACACTTAAAATAGTTAAAATGGTAAATTTTATATTATGTCTATTTTACTGCAATGAAAAAAGAGAGCGAACAATTCATTCATCCCACAAATATGTGTAGAGTCACATCACATTCAAAATACTGTGCTGGGGGCAGGGATTCTAAAAGTGACTAAAAACGCAGTCCATCTCCCCTCTAAAAGTTCATAATCTAATGATCTGTACATGTTGCAAAATAAAGATATTTTGTTAAACTTATTTTTTTTCTTTCATCAACTTTGGGTAACATTTACAATTAGGGTTGCTACATGATCTGCCCAAAACTTTTAGACTCCCAGGGAGTGGAGGAAGTAAAGAAATACATATTTAATTTTTTAATGTCTAATCATATATTTGTACATCTCAACTGATAATGTGCACTTTCCTTTACGGTGTAGCTTTTACAATATTTTTATTTTTATTTTCATAAATTTATTCACTTCAAAAAAACTATACAACATTACATAAACTATTTCTATAAATTAATTTAATTTTTACCAGGTGGGAAATATGTGACAATCTAGTTCAATATCTTATACTAAAAAAAAAAAAAGATCAGTACCACTTACTGTGCATTTATTATATGCCAGGCATTTTTCTAAGTACCAGATGATGAACCTGAAGAGATTATTATCATCACCACTGAACAGATGAAGAAACTGAAAAGATTAAGTAACAGAACAAGGATACCAACCTTTCTTACCTAGAGCCCATGTTCCTAATCACTACATCACTGCATCTCAAACATCAAAGTTCTTCTGAGTCACCTAGAGTGTTAATTTTTTAAAATGAGGACTATAAGGACCTATTCCCAAGTATTCTATTTAAGAAGGATAGAATTAAGCCCAGAAATTTACATTTTTTAACAAATGTCACCATTTGGTTCTGACCAGAAAGCCTAAATATAATCTTTGTTACTTGTGATGTTATTGTAGAAGTAAATTCAAAAACTATGTACTATAGGGGACACGCACACACACACACACACAAACACAAACACACACACATAGCATGTGTATATATACTGTATGATTAGAATTAATGACTAAATGCACTGATTTTTTTTGGAGGGGATGAGGGGGAACCAGAGTTCTCACTATGGGAGAAAAGTAATACCAGTATGGAATCTGAAAAAGTGAAGAGGATCCTGAAGAAACTTATGGTGATAGATTTTAATTGGAGGTATTAGTATGAACTCATAGTTTTCTAAAATATACCTTACTAGATCTGTCCACTGAGAGGAGGCAATGACACCCCAGTGGCAATGAATATGACACACAAGCAGCAATGAGTACATCTAGTGCCCAGATGTTGTTTTCTAAATACTGTTCTCCACTAGAAGAAACCAAGGTTTATTGGAGAAATAGACTATTCTATATCTGGAAAATACAAGGTGAGCTTAAAATATCTTGTATTACAAAACAATCATTCAAAGGATGAGGGGAACATATCAAAAGGAAACAGGAGATGGCTTGAAAGGGCTTCTCCTACTGGCTAAATTTAGTAAGATTTTAACATCAAAAAGAATAATGATGGTAGCTGACTATAAAACATTGAATAAAACGAATCCACGAGTCCACAGTGATAGCTTTAAAAAAGTAATAATGAGGAGGAAAATCACTTCTTTATAAAAGAATAATAGTTTATATATTTATAACTAATGACCGAATTAGTAAATGACCATTTAGAACCATCAGGGTAATAACTGATTTAGGCAAAGATCTCAATGCATACCAAAACTTTGGGTGAAAGAAATGTTGAGGAAGAAAATATTCACAGGATTCTGAAGTATCACCCATAGGTTACTGATTAATTACAAAAGACATACATGTGCATTTTCAATGGAGAAATTTGGCGTACACCAACTTAATCAATGGATTAAACTTCATGTCACCAATAATTACACAAACTGAAATGTGCCTCCTGATGTGATGAAATAGGAAGCACACTGAATCTATTTAAGTACTGGCCAGAAATATTTAATCTCAATCAACTCATGAAGAAACAATCAGTAAATCCAGTTGTGGAATATTCTGGAAGACAACTGGCCTGAACTCTTCAAACTGTCACTGTCATATTTTTTTTTTTTGAGACAGAGTCTCACTCTGTTGCCCTGGCTAGAGTGAGTGCCATGGCGTCAGCCTAGCTCACAGCAACCTCAAATCCTGGGCTCAAGCGATCCTACTGCCTCAGCCTCCCGAGTAGCTGGGACTACAGGCATGCGCCACCATGCCCGGCTAATTTTTTCAATATATTTTTAGCTGTCCAATTAATTTCTTTCTATTTTTGGTAGAGATGGGGTCTCGCTCTTGCTCAGGCTGGTCTCGAACTCCTGAGGTCAAACAATCCTCCCGCCTCGGCCTCCCAGAGTGCTAGGATTACAGGCGTGAGCCACCGCGCCCGGCCGTGTCACTGTCATATTTTTAAAAGAGAGGAGTCAGGAAAACTATCCTAGATAAAAGAAGATTAAAGAGAAATGACTACCAAATGCAATGTGTGATTGGATCCTGGATAGAAAACAAAACAGCTAGAAAAGATATTTTGGAGACAATTGGGGATATTGAAATATAGATTGTGTGTTAGATAATATTACATCAATGCAAAAGATCTTTGGTAAGATAATGTAGGATGATGGACTTGTTCTCACGAGACACATGTTGAAGTATTGGGAAGTGAAGGGCCATATGTCTACAAATTACTCTCAAATCCTTTAGAAAAAGTCATAGAGGCAGACATATAAAGCAAATGTAGTAATATGTTAATAATTGTTAAATCTAGGGCAAGTATATGAAGATGTTCACTGTGTTATTCTTTAAAACTTCTCTGTAGGCTTGAAGTATTAATATTTAAAATGAAAAAAATTATTAAAAGGTAAACCCAGAAAATAAAGAAGAAAATACTTTGAGAAAAGTAATTGTTGCATAACATTAAAGTTAAAATTCATATACATTTTGGAATTCTTGACAATAAGGTTTGTAATTCCTCAGTTAGAGAAGGAGCTTTCCATACTGACCAATTTGATGATGAATACAGTCGGCCTTCCATATTTGTGGTTTCTGCATCTGTGGATTCAACCAACCATGGATTGAAAATACCTGAAAAAAATTAATTCTTCTGTACTGACCATGTACAGACTTTTTTTGTTATTATTATTCCCTAGACAATGCAGCATAGATCTACCTCATTTTATTGTGATTCACTTTATTGTGTTTTGCAAATATTGCACTTTTCTACAAATCGAAGATTTATGGCAACCCTATGTCAAGCAAGTCTGTCAGCACCATTTATTCAACAGCATGTACTCACTTCATGTCTGTGTCACGTTTTGGTAATTCTACCAATATTTCAAACTTTTTTGTTATTATATCTGTTATGGTGATCTGTGATCAGGGATCTTCAATGTTACTGTAGTAATTATTTGGTCTGCCATGAACCCTGCCGATATAAGAAGATGAACTTGATAGATAAATGTTGTGTGTGTTCTGACTGCTCCATCAACCAGCCATTTCCCATCTCTATCCCTTTCCTTGGGCCTCCTTAATTCCTGAGATACAATGATATTGAAATCAGGCCAATTAATAACCCTATAATGAACTGTAAGTGTTCAAGTTTAAACCAAAAGCTAGTGAAATGATTAAGCTTAGTGAGGAAGGCTTATCAAAAGCCAAAATAGGCCAAAAGCTAAGCCTTTTGCATAAAACAGTTAGCCAAGTTTTGAATGCAAAGTAAAAGTTCTTAAAGGCAATTAAAAGTGCTATTCAAAGCAGAACTACCATTTGACCCAGCAATCCCACTCCTGGGTATTTACCCAAAGGAAAAAAAGACATTCTATAAAAAAGACATCTGCACTCAGATGTTCATAGCAGCACAATTCACAGTTGCAAAGATGTGAAAACAACCCAAGTATCCATAGATACATGAGTGGATTAATAAAATGTGGTAATGTATACCATAGGGTACTACTCAACCATAAAAAAAAGATGAATTAATACCCCTTGTACTATCCTCAATGGAGCTGGAGCCCATTCTTCTAAGTGAAGTATCACAAGAATGGAAAAACAAGCACCACAGGTACTCACCATTAAACTGTTACTAATTGATCAACACTTATGTACACATATGGAAGTAACATTCATAGGGCATCAGGCAGGTGGGGGGAGGGGATGAGTAAATCCACACCCAATGGCTACAGCACACAATGTCTGGGGGTTGGGCATGCTTGTAGCTCTGACTTGGATGGGACAAAGGCAATATATGTAACCAAAGCATTTGTATCTCCATAATATTCTGAAATTTAAAAAGTGCTACTCCAGTGAACATATGAATGATAAAAAAGCAAAAAAGTCTATTCCCGAAATGGAGAAAGTTTTAGTGATCAGGATAGAAGATCAAACCAGCTACAACATTTCCTTGAGTCAAAGCCTAATCTACAGTAAGACCATAACTCTCTTAAATTCTATGAAAGCTGAGAGAGGTGACGAAGCTTCAGAAAAACAGTTTTTAAAGCTAGCAGAGGTTGGTTCATGAGGTTTAAGAAAAGAAGCCACCTACATAACATAAAAGTGCAAGGTGATACAGCAAGTGTTGATGTAGAATCTATAAGTTATCCAGAAGATCTAGCTAAGATCATTGATGATCTAAACAACAGATTCTCAATGTAGATGAAACAACCTTCTATTGGAAGAAGATGCCATCTAAAAGTGTCATAGCTGGAGAGGAAACGTCAATGCCTGGCTTCAAAGCTTCAAAGGACAAGCTGACTCCCTTCTTAGGGGTTAATACAACTGATGACTTTACGTCAAAGCCAATGCTCATTTACCATTTCGAAAATCCTAGCACCATTAAGAATTATGGTAAATCTACTCTTCCCATGCTCTGTAACTGGAAAAACAAAGCCTGGATGATAGCACATATGTTTACAGCATGGTTTACTAAATATTTCAAGCCCACTGTTAAGACCCATTGCTTGGAAAAAAGATTCTTCTAAAATATTACTGCTCATTGACAATGCACCTAATCACCCGAGAGCTCTGACAGAGGTGTCCAAGGAGATTAATGTTCTTTTCGTGCCTGCTAATACAACATCCAGTCTGCAGCCCATTGATCATGGAATAATTTCAACTTTTAAGTTTTATTATTTAAGAAATACATTTTGTAAGGATATAGCTGCTAATTCCTCTGATGGATCTGGGCAAAGTAAATAGAAAACCTTCTGGAAAGGATTCACCATTTTAGACACCATTAAGAACATTCATGATTTGTCACAGGAAGTCAAAACATCAACATTAACGGGAGTTTGGAGGAAGTCAATTTCAACTCTCATGGATAATTCTGAGGGGTTTAAGACTTCAGTGGAGGTAGTAACTGCAGATCTGGTGGAAATAGAAAGAGAACTAGAATTAGAAGTAGAGCCTGAAGATATGACTGAATTGCTGCAATCTCATGATAAAACTTGAATGAATGAGAAGTTGCTTCTGATGGATGAGCAAAGAAAGTGGTTTCTTCAGATGGAATCTACTCCTGGTGAAGAGGCTGTGAACATTGTGGAAATGACAACAAAGGACTTAGACTATTAAATACAAATTAGTTGGTAAATCAGCAGCAGGATTTGAGAGGACTGATAACAATTTTAAAAGAAATTCTACTGTGGGTAAAATGCTATTAAACAACATCACATGTTAAAGAGAAATCTTTCCTCAAAGGAAGAGTCAATCAGTGTGGCAAAGTTCATTTTTTTGTTTGTTTTAAGAAATTGTCACAGCCACCCCAACCTTCAACAACCACCACAACCTTCAACAACCACCACTCTGATCAGCCAACAGCCATCAATACTGAGGCAAGATTCTCCACCAGCAAATAGATTACAACTTGCCTAAGGCTCGGGTGATTGTTAGCATTTTTTAGCAAAAAAGTATTTTTAAATAAATACATTGATTTTAAAAACATAATGCTATTGTATACTTCATAGATTAAAGTATAGTGTAAACATAACTTTTATGCACACTGGGAAAGCAAAAAAATTGTGTGACTTGCTTTACGGTGATATTTGCTTTGTTGCCATGGTCTGGAACCAAACCTGCAATATCTCCAAGTTATGCCTGAATAATGGCTATTGACATATCATTTACGTTATATTAGGTATTATAAGTAATCTAGAGGTGATCAAAAATAGACAGAAGGATGTGTGTAGGTTATATGCAAATGTTACACCATTGTATATCAGGAACTTGAGCACCTGTAGATTTTGATAACTGTGAGACATCCTAGAAGCAATTCACACACACCAAAGAACGGCTATATTTCGCATGCACGATCTAGTGGTAAAGTCTTGATTGACCATGACTGAAGGATTTCTGATAACACTGAATTTGACAAATAACCTATTAAATATTAATTTAATTTTTATTGTGGTAAATGAATAAATAAAAGCATTTTTGAATTACTGTGCATCAATATAGTTAAAAGGTAGTTCCCTTAATCAATATTCACTCTTGGTTTTGGGGAATGCCTCTGCTGAGCTGTCCAGAAAACCTTGTATATCTCCACGTAGGTTACATAGGCAAAGCTCAAATGCAAGCTGACCTATGTCTTGGTGAAGTGCCCCATCATCCTCCTGGTAATATGATAAGAAAAGTGGTCTTGTGAGGACTGTTTTTCACTGCCTCCCTATCTTGTGGGAAGCTGTCAAGAGATAGTTTCTCATCCACTTTCCTTATTCTGCTGAGGCACGGGACTTCCCATGTTGTTTCTTCCCTTATGGTACAACTTCAGGCTATAGAGCCACTTAGATGTAGCATGGAAACAGTTCTTCCATAACAAAGCAATGCTCATGTCATCATTCATATGGCCCCTCTGGCTCATTGTCATCTTGAGAGACTGGGGATATGGAAAACTGACACCACAATATTCTCGTTTATGCAGTCTGTGTTAGTAATAAACTGTCTGCATCCATTTAAGCCCATTGTATTCTTATCGGCTGAATCTATGACAGAGTGGCAAGCCAAATTTAGCAGTTGCTGCTGCTTACAGACTGCCGGAATGCTTGACAAGGGTTTTTCCTTTCTCAAAATGAAAAGGATAAAGTTAGAATTTCCTGACCTTTTTGGATTTGCAAACCCTTTAAACAGTAATATAAATTCTGATTTAAAAAATCATTTTGTAACTTTTATGTGATATGTGATAATCAATTTTAACTAAAGTACAGTATTAATGACTTATTTCAATGTGTGTCCACATAAAAATGTTTATTACATGTAAAAAAGTTGACATTTAACCATCAATGAGCAATATGGCTAATAGAAAAAAATTAAAAACCTGTATATTGGTCAAAATCAACATGATCAACTTCCAGCTTTCAGTTGAGTAATAAGCCAGTTGAGTGACTGAGTTATGGGTATGATCAGCTAATGTCTACCACCGTGCAATACACACTCAGAGGCATCAAAACAATTTTTTAAAGGTAACTAACAATTATACTGATTTTTAAAAAGAAAAGTAGATGTAACTATCACATTTCTTTTTTAGAGACAGAGTCTCGCTCTGTCACCCAGGCTGGAGTGTAGTGGCACCATCATAACTCACTGTAACCTCAAACTCCTGTGTTCAAGTGATCCTCCTGCCTCACTTCCCAAGTAGCTGGGACTACAAGTATGAGACACCATGCCCAACTTTAATTATTACTTTTAAAATTTAGAACCTTTGAAAAAGCTCCGCAACCACTACAGATAAGTTCATACAACAGCAATGGGAAATTCTGCACTCAAGTGCAAAGGGTTTTAAAGAAATTGATGTCCATAGTTAACCTCATCAATAACCCTCAAATAATTCTACTTAGTCTTATAACATTCCTTTAAGCTACTATCCTCTCTATCCTAAACAATCTCAACAGCCCCCTATGTGGGCTGTGGCCTCTGTCAACATGTTCCTCACACAGTAATCAGAATGATTTTTAAAAACTTTTTTGAAGTGTTTGTTTAAAGTGTTATTCTTTATTTTTATTCTTATCTATACAGGTAGATATCCATCCTTCATCCTAATTTTTACTAATTTATTTATTTTTAATTGACATATAATAATTGCACATATGTATGGGACTCAATGTGATGTTTCAATACATTTGTATATTGTATAATGATCAAATTACAGTAATAAGCATACATATCACCTCAAACATTTATCATTTCTTTTTGCCGAGAGCAATCAAAATCCTCTCTTCAGCTATTTTGAAATATACAATATATTATTGTTAACTATAGTCACTCTACTGTGCAACAGAACATCAGAACTTATTTCTCCAATCTAATTGCAACTTAGTACCCACTTATCAACCTCTACCCATCCTCCTATTCCTCCTACCCTCCCCAGCCTCTGACAACCATTATTATGCTCTCTACTTCTGTGAGATCCACTTTTTAAGATTTCACATATGAGTGAGACCATGCAGTATTTGTCCTTCCATGCTTGGCTTACTTCGCTTACAACAACAGTATGTAAGAGTTCCCATTTCTCCACATCCTCACCAGCATTTATTTTGTCTTTTTGATAATAGCCATTCTAACTGGGGTGAAATTATATAACATTGTGGTTTTGATTTGCATTTCCCTTACAATTAGTGACGTTGAACATTTTTTCATATACCTATTGGACATTTGTCTGTATTCTTTAGAGAAATGCCTATTGAGGTCTTTTGTCCATTTTTATATCAAATTATTTGTGTTTTCTTGCTATTAAGTTCCTCATATATTTGGGATATTAACCGCTTGTCAGAGGCATAGTTTACCAATATTTTCTCTCATTCTGTAGGTTGTCTCTTCGCTCTGTTGATTGTTCCCTTTGCTGTGCAGATGCTTTTTTGATTTGATGTAAATCCCATTTGTCTATTTTTGCTTTCGTTGCTTGTGCTTATCCCAAAAGTGCTTGCCCAGACTAATGTTATGAAGTTCTTCCCTTTTGATTTCTTCTAGTAGTTTCACAGTTTCAGGTCTTAATTTAAGTCTTTAATCCATTTTGAGCTGGTTTTTGTATCTGGTGAGAGAGAGATGATAACATAGTTTTAGTGAAGTATAATTTCCATTGAATAAAAGGTACAGATGTTAAATACACAATTTAATGAGTTTTGGAAAATGTTCAGACTTATCAAGATACAGAACATAGCATCATCCCAAAAACATTTCCCTGTGGAAGTCACTGAAAATGGCAGAGATGGAACTCAAAGATTCCATCCCTCCACAAAAGCAACTAATGAGCTGGAAAAATCTGTCAGAATTAACTTTTTGCAGAACTCTGGGATCTGGTAAAAAAATTTACAGCAACTAGTGGAAGACTTGGTAAAGAAAGAAGCTGCTCTTTGCAGTGAGAGAGTGCTTGATGTTTTAAACTGATTAGTGGTTGCCAGTGTCTGGAGGCAGGGAAATTTAGAATGAATTAATACTTATAAAATGCTTAGAACAGTATTTTGGTACATGATAAACTCTTGTTTTATTCTCCATAGCTTAAAGTTCAATGTGTTACACTACCCTTTTACTTAAAAAATGTCCTCGATCTAAAAAAGCTGTCTAGCTATCTAGTAAATACCTTGCACTATTATTCATGCCTGTTTATCTCTACACTGTTTAAGGTTATTCCAAATGCTGCTTAAACTCATACTAAAAATAAATCATTACATTTAATCATGTAGTAACCTTTACTTGCTAGGTTCACAGCAGAAACACATCCCATTAATCATTCTACCAGAACTGGACACAACAACCTCTTGTGACAGGAATAAGTCACCTAAGCCTGTTTTCTCCCATCTGTAATAAATGATCTACAAGGAAATTCTGAATCCACATTTCTCAGGTTTCTTACTTGGCAGGTGTTCAGGTCCTACTAACTCATGTTTCCAAATTAATTGGTTTAAAGGCTTCTTTTGCTAAAAGGTACATTTGTTTTCCAGACCACAAAGTAAATCCCCCAGCTTTAGGAAAATACAACATGGAATTTAGAACTAAGAAGTCTGGAGTCAATTCCTGATTCATTTTACCTGAGCCTCATTTCCTCATAAGACGAGGATCGTATCATCTAACCCATATGGTTATCATGATACTTAAATGTACATAAAAGGCCTGACACATGGTAGACAGTCAAAAATGTTTTCTTTCCATGCCCTTTTCTCTTTTTTTTTCTATTTGTTACTGTGAAATATAATTATACATGAAAAAGAGTATATAAAACATTTATACAGTTTAAAAAATATATAAAGTTAATATTTTCCATTTACTTCTGTATAGTATTCCATTGTTCAAATATATTGCAAAGTTTAAATCATTCTCTTGTTGAAACACGTTATGATTGCTTCCAGTTTGGAGTCATTTTTAAAAATGCTTCTATGAACCAGCTTGTGCATGTATCCTGGTACACATGAGCATGAGAGCCTAGGAGTGGAATTGCTGGATTAGAGGGCATCTTCGAATTTATTAGATAATGCTAACTTACTTTCCAGAGTGATCATACCAGTTTACACATCTACTAGCAGTGTAATAGATTTCTGATGTTCGATATCCTTGCCAACACTTGATATTGCCAGACTCTTTAATTTTTACCAATCTGGGAAGTATATAATGATATTCATTGTGGTTTTAATTTTCACTTCCTAGACTAATAATGAGGTTTAGCGTCATCATTATTATTATTATTATTTTACTGTTACCATTACTTAATTCTTTGGGGTTCCTTTTTGTGATGTGATGTGGTTATTAAAGGATATTCTCATTTTCATATTGGGTAGTGTTCTTTATACATTCTGGATACCAGTGCTTTGTTGGTTATCTGTGTTGCAAATACCTTCTCCAACTTCGTGGCTTATGTTTTCATTTTCTTTATGGTATCAATGTATCGTAGGCAGATTTATTAATCTTTTCATTTATGATTAGCAGTTTTTGTATCTTAAAAGTCCTTCCGTATTCCAAGATCACAAATATAATCTATGTTATCTTCTAAAAACATTATGGTTTTGCCTTTATATTTACATCTACAAGCCGTCTGGAATTGACTTTTGTATATGGTGTAAAATAGGGAACCAGTTTCTCCATTTCTCACATAGATCCCAGTTGTCCAGCAACATTTATTGAAAATTCATCCTTCTATCACTGGTAGAAAATGCTACTTATGTCACGTATCATGTGCCTCTATATTTGAAGTTCTTTACCAGGGCTCTCTTTCCTGTTCCATTGTTTTATCTATTCCTGTGCCAATATCACATTGTCTTAATTACCATAGCTTTGAAACAAGTTGTGATAGCTCTTAGGGTAAGGCTTCCTACTTCACTTTTCTTCTACAAGAGGTGTTTTTCATGTTCTTGCCCTTTGCACTTCCATATAGATTTTCGAATCAGCCTTTCAAATTTCACAAAAAAAGAACACATGGAGTTTGAATTGGGATTGCATTATGATGGCTCTATGAATCAATTTGAGAATGACTTATACTCTTACAATATTGAGTCTTCCAATCTACAGAAATGCTATATTTATCCATTTATTTAGATCTTTTTAAATTTCTCTTGATAATGTTTTACAGTTTTCCATATAGCGGTCTTGCACATCTTTTGTTACAGAATTATTCCTAGGGATTTTATATAAGTGCTTGATATTTTGTGCTGTGAAAATGGCAACTTTTTAAAGTGTTTCATTTTCTAACTTTTATGCTGATAGATGGAAATACAAGTAATTTTTACACTGACTTTGTATTCAGGAATCTTATTAAATTCTCTTATATATTTAAAAAATGTATCTGTATCCTGTCTTATATTTTCTAAGAACATAATCATATCATCTGCAAACAATGACAGTTTCATTTCTTCTTTTCCAACTCTTCAACCTTGAATTTCTTTTCCTTGCATTGTTGCACTGGCTAGGTTCATTAGCGAAATGATAAATAAAATTGATGATAGCAGACATTCTTGCCTCATTCCTAATTTGAAGGGAAAATCTTCATTCTTTCACAACTAAGTATGACATTTAGTAGAGGTTTTAATTTGGAGGTGGGACAGAAATAACTTACTACATTAAGGAAGTCTGTTTTTATTCCTGCTTTGATAAATTTTTCTAATCATGCATGAATGGATGTTGAATTTTGCTTTTGTTGAATTTATTAAGATGATCATATGGGGTTTCTTTCTCATTTAGTTTGTTAGTGTGACAAATTTAAATTGATTTTTTTTTTTTTTGAGTTGAGGCCTTGTTCTGTCACCCAGGCTGGAGTGCGGTGGCCTGATATCTCACTGCAGCCTCGAACTCCTGGGCTCAAGTGATCCTCCTGCCTCCCGAGGAGCTGGGACTACAGACGTGTGCCACCATGCTCAGCTAATTTTTAAATTTTTTTATAGAGATGGGGTCTTGCTATGTTGCCCAGGCTGGTCTTGAATTCCTGACTTCAAATGATCCTCCCACTTTGGCCTCCCAAAGTGCTGGGATTACAAGCGTGATCCACTGTGCCTGGCCTACAACTGAATTTTAAATGTTAAACCAACATTGCACTTCTAGAACAAATCCAATTTGGTCATGATGTTTTAATTACTTTATACTTTGCTATATTTTATTTGCTAACATTTCTTTTTGTGTGTTTGTATATTTTTATGAGTGACATAGAACTATAATTTTCTTTTTTGTTCCATCCTGATAAGTTTTGGTATCAAGTTTAATCTCATAAAATGAGTCTGGTCATGTTCCTTAGTTCCTTTTTCTATAATATAATTTGTGTAAGCTTGGAACTTGTCTTCCTTGAATATTTGGTAAAAGTCACTGCTGAGACAATCTGGGCTTGGAGCTTTCTTTGTGCCAATATTTTTAAATTTTTTTTGGTAACTTTTCTTGAATCTGTTTTGCTAAGATATATTTTTCTAGGGATTTGTTCATTTCATTAAGATATTCAACTTTTCAAATATCCCCTTATTTTCTTTAACTCTCTAGAGCATCTGTAGTCACTTCCCATTTATAATACTGGCTATTTGTGACTTCTCCATTTTTTTCTTGATCAGGTTTTACCAAAGGTTTATCAATTTTACCAGTTTTACAATGAACAAATGTTGGGCTTTGTTGATCCTCTATATTTTACATTTGTATTATATTTTGTTAATTTATGCTCTTATCTTTATAATTTCCTTTCTATTTTCTTTGAGTTTATTGTGCCTTTTATTTTCTGACTTTTTGAGGTGCATACTTAGTTCAATAATTTTTAACCTTTCTTCTTTTCTATAATAATATATATACTTAAGGCTGTAAAATGCCTTCAAAGAACTACTTTGGCTTCACTGAAACAATTTAAATATGTGGCATTTTTATTATCATTCTTTGCAAAATGTCTTCTAATTTCTGTTTCATCCCCATATGTTATTTAGAAATGTAATTCTTAGTTTCCAAATTTATGGTACTTTCCCACTTATTTTTGTATTGATTTCTGGCTTAACTGAACTGTGGTCAGAAAAAAACTATATTATTTCAATCCTTTAGACATTGTTGAAGTTTGTTTGACTTCTGTCCCTATCACTTTGTAAGGCTATGAAAATTGAACCTCAAATTTGCTGAGTTAGGCAAATATCCTCAGGGCAAGAATAACTTCAATGTTCTCCATATCTTTTCAAGTTCCCACTTACACTTAGATTTCTGCCTTGTAGTTCCTTACTACCTGATCAACTTTTCCATACTTTCACAAAGATATGTTTGCAAATATTTTATCTACTATCATTAATTGTTTTTAGCAAGATTGGTCTAAATCACATCATTTGGACACCAAATTTAGGTTCCCACTTGCACATTACTAGTTTTTACTTGTACAATTAACTGTGTTTTGAAAGATAAAAATGTTTTAAATGGATAGAGTAATCTGATCACTTTTTGAAGGGGAAGTCATGTTTCTTGAACACTGTAGTACCCTTTACTACTGTGTTTTTGGGGACACAAAAACATCTCCGTTGGTCAATTTTTGATCTCTATATTAACCAGTTAACTTTGTCCAGGAAACATATATTTGACACTCTAAATCTAGTTTGCTGGGAGACACAAGGGAATCTCCTCATTGTTTGAGAAAGAATCAAAGTACATAAAAATTAAAGTTGATATGGTAATGCCATATTAATAAAGCTATGATGTGCCAGACATCACAATTTATGGACATTATCTCATTTCATCATCACCAAAACCTTGCAAGGTATATACTGCTCACCTCATTTTTTCTAATGGGAAACAGGCTAAACAAAAGTAAGTGACCTACATAGGATACATAACACAGGCTAAACAAAAGTAAGTGACCTACATAGGATACATATAAGAAAGGACAGAATCTACAGTCAAACCAAGATCTGTTTTTATCCAAAAGCCATATTATTTCCAGTAATTCCTACTGTCCTTCATCTTCATATATAAAAAGCTAAGTATAATATATCAAACCAGACATGTCTCACAGGGGTGAGACCTCAAATAAATTGTTCACAAATGAGAAACAGAAACATCTCTGGAGTTCCTATCTGGTGCCTATCACTATGCAAGGTTCTTTCATGTGTGTTTACTTATTTTTAGTCCTTTTAATTACAAGGCGACTTTCATCAAATTCTAGGCCCTTTTAAATTTTCTCTTAATGGATGAGGAGAGCACATCTAAAAGATAAAATAACTTTGTCAGATGCACAGGTGCACATAACTGATAAGTGACCTAAAATAAAGAAATCTCTAAGTAATCATGCCTTAGAAAAGTACTAGCCTTCACAAATGTAAATTGGCAGACTGTGGTTGATGATATGCTTATTATACATGCATCTTGATGAGTTTCTTTCACCTGCATTGGGATGTCTGCTTTATGGCATTTCAGAGCCAGAAGCATGCAATCATTCCCAAGAACAAGAGAGGCATTGAATTGTAGAGAAAGAATATGGGTTTGTACTCAGACTTGGGTTGGAATTCTGGCTCCATGCTCTCACTTACTAGCTCTACCTGTCCAAGTTCCACCCTCAATTTCCAAACAGGAATATGCTGAACAGAAGAAATTAAAAGACCTAGGGGGTCTTCTGCATGTCAGTCTCTTCCTTCCCCAGCTCTGCTGAGTGGGAGTCACTGATATTGCCATCTACAGGCTTACCCATCCCCTCTCTTGTCATGCTCATTACCTCTTCTTCACAAATGTAGAACACAGTAGATGATTAATAACTTTTTGCTGAATGAATGAACAATGTATCCCACAAACATCGACTGTCTCCCATAAGCCAATTTTTGTACTAGGGATATAGAAAAGAATAAGATATGGTCCCTGCCTCTGAGAAGCTCAAAGTTAAGTGGGCAAGACAGAGAAATAAAACAGATTATTACAATACAGTGTAGTAAATACTCTGATAGAGGTATGGTGAAAATTGTGAAGAAAATGGACAAGAAGTACCTAAGTGGGGAAGATATATTTGAGAAAGCTTCTTTCCTTCATGTGATGTGTGTCACCCTGAATTAGGTGTCTGCTTCTGTTACTGAACCACAACCTCCCTAAGGGCAGGGACCTAGTATTTCACCCCTGTATTCACAGGCTCAGCACAATCCCTAAGCAACCCTCTAGGCCCACCCCCTCATTCTCTTAGTCATCCTATTGGCTGGCTTGGTTCTATGACATAATACCATTATGATGATGTATGCTGACTTCACATTCCTGGTGCCACTTCAGAATCCTGAAGAAAGAAGAGCATCTTAGTTCAAAGGATAGAGAAAGAGCAGATAACCAGACTACAGTTAAACTCTTCCTTTTGTTCACGTGACAAAAATTAAATATATTTCAACAATGAACAAAATTCCAGTCTTCTTATATTTTCTTATTTTTGTATTTTTAGTGGAATGCCAACTTCACTTACACTTGGCTTATTCAGGTAAATGAAAATTAATGGGACAACTAACAGACTTAAAAAATAACATTAACCATTAGGGAAACAAAAGTTATATCTGAGATAATTTATATTTCACTGCTACATGTTATCAAGATACTAAATTCTCACAAATATTTTTCAGCACCCATAAAATTCAAGCGTGCACAATCCGGACAAGATGAAAAAAACAAACCACGTGAAAATAATGAATATTCTTCAAAATACTCAGGTAAATCAATGCATTATTCACATTCAGTGAGATTACTGTTATTTCAAAAGATGATGTAGACTAGGTCTTCTTTTGTATGGTATGTGAGTCTGTCTTTGCCAGTATATTGGTTACCAGCACTGTACAATGATAGGATGAGCATTTCCTCAGAGATTAAATACTATAATCTCTCATGCCTGTAGGCTGACAATTCTCTTTAGAGATTGCTGCTTTCTTTTCTTTCATTTATTTTTGGTTAACACACACAAAAATCACAGTCCCAACCAGATCATAAGAACATGGCTATATGACTTTAATTATAATTTGATGTTCATGTTTTGGTGGTAGAGAATATTAGTCCAGATAGGCAATATACAAGTGTAAAGCTTTCTTTAAAGTTATTTGTCTTCTGTTTTGCTTTGTTTTTTTTTCTTTTTTCAGAAATGGGGTCTCACTGTGTTGCCCAGGCTGGACTTAAATTCCTGGGCTAAAGAGATTTTCCCACCTTAGCTTCCCAAGTAGTTTAGACTACAGGCACCTGTCACCATGCTCACTGCTTTTTTGTTTGAAAGCTAGTTCAGATTCTGTTCATCTCAAAAGACAGAAATCAACACTTGACAATTTGTAAAGTCAGGAAATAAATTATTGTTGGGAATATGTGACATGCAATTACCTCCACGTCGCCATTTCATGGTCAACTCTCCATCCTAATCTTACCTGAACCACATTTTTTCCTAACATTTTTGTACCAATTTTTAGATATTCAGAAAAATTGAAACAAACTTATCACCTATGTACTAAAATTAAACATTTTGCTATATTTTATTTTTATAGCCCATGTTATTTTTATCATGCCATTCTCTCTTTCTATTGACGACATGAACCTCAGAGCCTTTTTTGGCTCTAGTGGGCTGAGCCACCTCATCTTGTGCCAGTGAAGGGACAGAAAGAGAGGGAAGCCAAAGGGTGGGGTTAGGGACAGTCAACCCAAATTATCACATTTAAGGAATTAATGAGGAATATAGTTATATCACCTCTTACCCTTTTATTCAATTTATAGCAACTTTAATATTTTTATTGCTTTATTCCAGGTACAGTGAAAAACAGAACTGTTATCTCGGAAATTAAAACCCAAAAGGATGATGATATAGCATACGGTATACCTAAAAGATACATCAAATGGAATATTGAGAATATGGATTTATGAAACTTAATTTAAAAGTGTCCTGTGATTCCTTTTCATTACAGTACCACACAAATTGAGACAATAAATGCATCTTTAATCAGAAAAGCATGGGCACTCTTCTTTTAACCAAATAGATTGTAAATGTCACTATACTGAATCAGGAATTCAGATTCTCTACAATGCCAGAGAGAGGTGCTTTGACTAGAGACAGGAGGCATATCAAATAAGAGAGCCAGGAATGCAATGGGAATTGAATTTTTATTTACTTATACAAGACTGTGCAATCTGGTCTCAGTTCTTTCATATGAATTTGAAGTCCTATTTCTTATTTCTTTAGGTTTGTCCAATGTTCTCTTCTGTTCTCCTACAGGAATAACAATATGGTTAACAAATATGCTACTGATAGACAAAGCTAAAATAAAATCATGACAATTTTTCTTTTTATTTTAAGCAGTGATTCCACATAGACCAGCTCTTGCTCAAGTAATTATAATTGCATATGTAGCCAGTCACCCCATTTCCCTGAAAGGTAGAATGACTATATTTTTTGCAACACATAAGTACAATTATGTACCATATAATGACTTTTCAGTCAATGATGGACTGCATATACAAAGATGGTCCCATAAGATTATAGTACAATATTTTTACTGTACCTTCTCCATGTTTAGATACACAAATACTTACCATTGTGTTACAACTGCCTATAGTAACATGATGTATAGGTTTGTAGCCTAGGAGCAATAGGTTATAGTATATCACCTAGATGTGCAGTGGGCTATACCATTAGGTTTGTGTGAGTACACTCTATGCTGTTTGCACGATGACAGAATCACCTAAGATTTGCATTTCACAGAACATATCCACAATGAATGATTGTATATACTAAACAGCATACACTATCAATTAAGTTAGCAATTGTACATTAACTAAGGTCTTATTTAATGTCAACTAATGATGATAATAACTACTAAATTATTATAGTCAAATGTTTCAGATCAGTGTTTTTCAAAATGTGGGGATGTGTTCCTGAGTTGGATCATGATATCATTTTTTAAAAAATAAATCAGCAGGGCCGGGCGCGGTGGCTCACGCCTGTAATCCTAGCACTCTGGGAGGCCAAGGCGGGCGGATCGTTCTGAGCTCAGGAGTTCGAGACCAGCCTGAGCAAGAGCGAGACCCCGTCTCTACCAAAAATAAAAAGAAATTAATTGGACAGCTAAAAATATATATAGAAAAAATTAGCCGGGCATGGTGGCACATGCCT
>CAUYSK010120637.1:0-15360 GCA_963575035.1 Avahi laniger | reverse complement strand
TGCATCGAATCTGCACAATAGGTAAGTAGTGTTGACATCTTAAGTCTTCCACACCATGAACATGGACGTCTTTTCATTTATTTGTATGTAATTTCTTTTAGCAATGTTTTGTGGTTTTTAGTGTACAAGTCTTTTACCTCTTTGGTTAGGTTTATTCCTAAGTATTTTTATTCTTTTTGATTCTAAGTAAAATTATTTTCTTAACTTGCTTTTTGGATTGTTCAATGTATACAAACTCAACTGGTTTTTGTATGTTGACTTTGTATCCTGTGACTGCTGAATTCATTTATTAGTGCAACAGAGTTATTAAAATGCATATTTGATAAGCAGTCTGAGAACAGTCCTATGAAAATCTTCTGTGGTCAGACCACATGTAGAGGATTATATCTAGTTATTTCAACTGAAGACAAACTGAAAAAATAAACAATGTCCAAGAAACTCCACAATGTATTTGCTTTTTTTAAAGGCACACTTTTGCCTGGTATAAGAAGCAGATTTAACATTTGCTACCATAGATAACATGGAACAGATCACCTGTAGATATTTGTAGAAATAATTTCTACTTGAATCTTTTGTTATAAAATTTGTCCAAGGATGCAATGGCCTGACTTGAGAAACTGAGTTCCTCATTCCCATAAGTTTCTAAACAATCATACAATACCAGTAAAACTTAGATATATCTGTGTTTTACTCTGGATGTCAAAGTAATTCTCTTGAAGGATTATTCCTACATTTGATCGTAGCCAAGAAGCTGCTGAACCAAATGTGAATGCCATATGCATGTAAAACAGAATATTGAGAAAACAGCTACCTGCAAATTAGTATTTAAATAAGAAAATGAAGGTTCATAATCTCTAATTTCAGGTTGGATAGAAAAAAATGACAGTTTATTTTACCATGACACACGTTTTCAAAAGGCTTTTAAGTGATCCATGAAAAATTACATATTCATTTAGGTAGTGATATTGTTCTAAGAATGGCAAACCTCACGTATAAACTCAAAAGGAAAACTTAGCAGCAATTGCTGTACGATGTCAGTATGAGCAACTGACTCTTAGTCACAATTTGGGGGTTTTTAGCTTCTTATAAAAAATGCAGATGCTCAGTTCCATATGGCAGATGAGTTGTGATGTATAATGAAATTCTGAATCACTGCAATGTCTATTCATCTTCCACTATTGCTGATTTAAATAATATGAGTTATGGCTTTGTAATTCTGTGAATTAAACGTGCTTTCTTCACTGTCATCATGACAACTATAATGAATTTACAGTTGGCGATTTTAGGTATGTGTTGCAGAGAAACACAAGAATGAGAAAAATGTGCTCTCTTTAGATATTAAGAAAACTCATCAAGAAGCTACTTTTTAATTAAAAATTTAACAGATTTACAGGAAAAAAATCTGCAATTTTCTCTCGAAGAGCAACATCTGCTTTATTGATGTTTTAGAAATTTGAGTGGTGGCAGAGTCCCAGGTACCAGAGCTTAATTTGAGATGCTTTTCTTTCCCATTGACAACAGGCTCTACTGGTGATTAGTTCCATTGTCTCTTACGAATAAGAAATGATTTTTGAATTCTTTTTTTTTGTTTGTTTTGTTTTTGTTTTTTTTTGTTTTTTTGTTTGTTTTTTTTTTTTTAATTTATTTCAGCATAATATGAGGGTACAGATGTTTAGGTTACGTGTGTTGCCCTTGCCCCCCCTCCCCCCCTCAGTCCAGGTTTCAAATATGTCCGTCCCATTGCGTGGTGCACATTGCACTCTTTGTGTACACATATACCCGTCCCCTCCTCCCTCCTCCCCCCTCCCCCCTGCCAAATATCTAATAGATGCAATTCTTATATATGCACTTATGTGTTGATCCGTTAATACCAATTTGATGGTGAGTACATGTGGTGCTTATTTTTCCATTCTTGGGATATCTCGCTTAGTAGAATGTGTTCCAGCCGTTTCCAGGAGTATATAAGAGGTGCTATGTCACCATTGTTTCTTAAAGCTGAATAGTACTCCATGGTATACATATACCACAATGCAATGTGCACCACGCAATAGGATGGACATATTTGAAACCTGGACTGAGGGGGGGAGGTGGGGCAGGGGCAACATACATAATCTAAACATCTGTACCCTCATATTATGCTGAAATAAAAAAAAATAGTTTTAAAAATAAAAAGCAAGGAAAGAGAGAATGCTTGATTTCTTTACTATCTGAAAAACAAGAAACTGATGGTCTAGTTTTATCATTTCTCCCTTTAGACTATCAGGGTGAGCCCAAAATCTCAGTGTAATTTTGTGGGTTAGAAATATTGTATCTATAGTATCCATCTCAGAACTGCCAGTAAATTTCGTATATGTATTTTTGTTTTAATTTGCATTTTCATGATTATTAATGAGCTTGGGCATCTTTTATTATGTATTATAGCATTTGTAACATTTGTAGATCCCTGTTTTGTGAAGTTACACATATTTTGAAATTTTATTTTGAACTTTTTGATTTATAAAAAGTTTGCAAAAATAGTACAGAGTCCCCATATACTCCCCAAATCTTTATTCACCATCAAGAATGCATATTCATCCCATTAGCTATTGTCAGTACAAGTGCTACAGACTCCAGTCACCATTAGGCATCAGATTTATTCTGGCAGGAGCAAGATAGGACTATATTTATTTGATAAACATGACCCCATGGAAATGGTTCTTCCTGTCAGTTTGCAGATAATTTGGCAACCGGTACAGTTGTAGTAAAAGGCATTCAACTGGAATTACAGCAGGAACTCAAGTAGAAGATGGATACAAGCCAACTATAAATAGTTTCTGACCCCGGCGTTAGTCCCACGTATGGGAATTCCTTCTTGAAATTCAAACTACATTGCATGGACTTAATTCAACCCTTTCCAAAGTTATTATTTTTATGCCCTACCATAAGATCTAAAATATACCCATCCCATATTATTCTTTTTGAAATGGAAAGACATATTATATTTTATAATGAGCATTTCCTCTGTGCCAGGTGGTTCTTTACATACATTATCTCATTCATTCCATGGTTAGGAACTGAAGAGTCAGGATTTCACCCCAGGCAGTCCAACTCCAGAGCCCATGCTTAACATTATTACATGACAGGGCCTCTTAGTAACTTATTCAATTAATTCATCTCTTCACAGATATTCTGATTCTAAATTCAGGACCAAAGCACACTGCTTTGTCTAAAGAAATTTTCATGGAGTAATTATTAAATAATATTTTGATGTTTCTGTAGTTTGGATGGGGGATTTTTTTCATGTGGTTCAAAATATATTGGAGAAATCTGTCTGTTGACACTGCCACAGTTCACTCTTTTCCTGTTACTGCCCCTATCCATTGCTTATTTATTTTTGCAGTGTTTCTTTATATAAATATAAGAAAATAGAAATACATATCCTCACTTCACATCTTTCTTACAAAAAAGATGAAATACTATAAACACTGTACTGACCCTTATCTTTTTTACATGACAAGATATGTTGGAGATCTTTCAGTATCAGCACATAGAATGTGCCCACATTCTTTTTTACAGCTGCTTTATATATGTGCCATAATTTACATAACAGCCCTCTTTTGAAGGACATGGATTTGTTTCATCTTTTGCTATTATTACAAATAATGTTATAATGAGTAATTTGGTATATACCTTTATGAAAGAACTTTAGGCTATTTTTGGATGACACCTCCATGCATCAACCTTAGGAAGTACTTCAAAATAGGCAAAATATGCAGGCTCTAAAGGTACCCTACCACCCCCCATCTGACACCACCACAGCAGCCCTTTCCTCTGAGCCTTGTTCTCAGGGAACAGTCTTCTAATAGTTTCACAGACTCTAAGATGCTAAAAAGGTATTATACTTGCTTATGTCTGGAAATGGCAATGCTTTTTTCCAAAGGAATGATTACTGAAAATGTAATTTCAGGTAACTTTATAAAAGGTGAGAAAAAGTGATTTGGGTAATATTTGGGATTTTCCTGTTATCTTTCTAATTATGTCTAGACAAAAGCACACTCCACCTAATTACAGAATAGTTTCCCAATATTTGCTGGTTCAAGATTTGTTTATGTTGCAGGAAATCAATGATTTCAATTTTTGAAATCATTTCAGCATAGATGTATCCTGGGTTTTGTCTCAAGAGATCATAAGCGTTTACAAACAGGGCCACAAGTGATTGCTCTGTTCCAATTTTATCAGTAAGATTCCATTCCTTGAAACCTATAGTTCTTTCTTTTTTTCTCTTTTTTGATATTTGTTTGGTTTTTCAGTTTGGGATGAGATTTGGGGACATGGGAGGGAACAAAAGAATGGAAAACAAAACAGTTTAAAGAGTTCAAATCTAGTTAACATTCTTCTTCTTTTTCTTTAGACCCTTGGGGTCCTAACCAGGTATTTTCCTAACAGCTAGATATAACAAGCTCGGGCTAGTGATTCAAGAAGAACACCACAGTAATGAAGCACATGGCTTGGGGCACTTACTGTCTGGATTTGAATTCTAGCACCATCACTGACTATCTGATCTTGAACAAAGTGTAACAGGAAATGGCCTGAAAAAATAGCAAAAATATTTTCTGTCTCTCTAAAACTTCCCTCACTCTTTTTGAGAACTGAAACCTGCATGCCTGCCTGAGGCCAGTGGTTGGGAGGAGCAGGAACAAGGCCTTTTGTTTTTGCATCCCAGGCTGGCACCAGCCTCCCAGGTGGCCCTGGGTGGGTTTTGTCTTTGGCAGAGATGGGACAATTAGAATACTTAACCACTATAGCCTAGAACTGAGGGGCCCTCCCTTTAAAAGCTCTGTATTTCTGCTTGTGTTTAGGAAATTTGGATTTTGAGATGAGAAGGTCTACCATTTTCCTCCTTTGCCAGCAAAGTAATAAACTTCTCTTTCCTTCTCCTCTAACCACTTGTTCTCCTTCTTCTGATGCAGTCTCGAGGACAAGTGCCAAGTTTTTGGTAACAAAAGCACTCTTGTGCCCTTATTTTCTCATATTTACAGAATAAATGTACTGACAACCTAGTAGGGTTGTAGTGCAGGTAAAATGATTTGATATATGGAAAGTACTTAGTGCAGATTATGAGCTCAATAAATGTTAATCATTATATTTTATTACATCTTCACAAGACTGTGAAATCCTTGAAGGAAAGCAGGAATGATAAATTTATTTCTGTATTCCCACTCCCTAGCCAAGTACTGGGCACATAATAAGTGATCAATTAATGTTGACTAAATGTATGAATAAAGAAAGAAATAAGTGAACTAAAGGATACCAAGTCCTCCCTCAGGTGACTGGATGTCTTGGTTGGTATACCACCCATTACTCTGATAAGCTAGAAAAAGGAAGATAAATATTTAGGTAGAGTCATCTTAGAAAGCACCATTCTTTTGTTTCTATTTGGCCAAAAAATATAATAATTGATGGCCAGACAATATATGAAGTCATGGCTTCATGTAACTTTGTTCTTTTAAAAACAAGTTGCTGATTCATAAATACAGATGTAGATATACATATATATATATACACACATACACATACACTTGTTTTTCATCTTTATAAAACTTTTTATATAAATATATTTGCAAATTTATGAAGAAAAATGCCTTTATGAGATTCTGTGTCAAGGCCTGATTTTCAGTTCAGAAAGTATAGTCATTATAAAGATCATACTTAATTGTTACCCTGTCAACTTTTCCTCTCTCCTCCATGGAATTCTGATGATTTAGTTTAAAAATCCTATTGTGTACATGTCTTTTAACCTAAGTCACTTCAAATTAATTTTAGTAGGAGGTGGATATAATTATTAGATGATAACTAGATCGCTAAAAAGTCATAAGATAGAGATAGATGATAGAAGAAATAGACATGTAGATATGTATATGTGATAGACAAATAGGTAATTCTTACAATGCCTACCATAGATGGTTGAATAATTAATATTAAAAAGGTAAGCAACTGGTACTTTATTTACCCCTGTATGGAGTTAAATTTAAAAAGTCAAGGGTGTTCATTGTTCCCCAGAAATAGAGCATCAGAAACAGCTTTAATCTTTTAAAATCAAATGCCTGCTTGACATTTCCACTTGGATGGTTCACAGACATCAAAAATTTAACATCCTCTATATAAATCTCTTGATTATTCCCCATCTCATCCTGGTCTTCTTCATCTAAGTAAATGGCATCACATTCCTCCTCCAAGCTAGAAACCTAAAAGTTATTAATTCCACCCTGTATCCTACTTCTACATGAAATCAGTTAATAAGACCTGTTATTTTACCATCAAAATATATCTTGAGCCATCAATTTCTCTCCATCTCCATCAACATTGCTCACATCCAGGCCACTATCATTTCACTCTGTCTCAGACAGCATCCCTACCTGTCTCCCTGTTTCCAGTCTTGTTTTGCCTCCAATTCATTCTAGTCACAGAAACAAAAATTATCTTCTTAAAGCATAAATCAATTCACATCACTCCCTTAATTTAAATCCTTCAGTGGCTCCCCATGGCACTTAAAGGTCAAAGAAATAAGGTCAAACTCTTTACTAAGGCTTAGAATTCCTGCATTGTGAGGCCCCTGACAACTTTCCAAACTCATTTCCTGTCTTTGTCCCCTTGATCACTTTATTCTTGCCACTTCTGTGACATTTACTCAAGTACTTATCCATGTATTTAGAAATAAACATGCTTATACTGCTATTCATTGATGATTGACTTTTAGATATTACCTATCAACATCCTCTTGTAAAAGATAAGGGCTCAGTTCTCTTAAACTCCTTTCACTTCTTGTAAAGCAACAAGCACTTCCCTACCTGAGGTCCTTTTTAGATTCTGCTTCCTCTGTCAGGAATTCTCTTTCCACTACCACCATGCAGGTCCTCACATAGCCAGCTCCTCAAGTTTTAGGTCTAACTTTAAATGTCACCTCCTCAAAGAGACCTTCCCTAAAAACTCAATCTGAAGTTTATTCCTTTCTTTTTGTCTTAGCTCCTTGTTTGTATCCTTCACTCCATTGAACAGTTTGCAATTCTTTCATTTATACTGTCAGTTTACTTTTTCTTTCTGTCTCTCTGACTTGACTGTAAGCTTGATGAGGAAGGAATCATGTAATTCTCATTTTTCATCACCTCTCCACCGTTTCGCACTGTGACTGCCACACGTCACAAGTGGTCAAATAAATGTTTTTCAATAAGTAAATAATTAAAAGCAATATACCAAAATTTGAAAAGTTTGATTTTGACATCTCCCATTGCAGTTAAAAAATCTATATAGTCTTTGCATTTACAAGAAGGCAAGAGGTTATAAATATTGCATAACACTCATCCTAATTCTGATTTAGTTTATATTTGTTTGAGTGTATTTAATAACGTTCATAGAAAGAATAAAAAATATTTTCCTGAGTCTAATTAAATACAACTGGACACAGTAGCTAAACAAAGGTCAGGAAGAAATAAGCAATCCAAATGATCCAAAAAAACAGTTTTATTTTATATATGAGAGAAATTCTTCCAAACCTTGAAAACTATATTCACTTGACAGTAAATTTTTGGAAGTGGAAACTCACACCAAATAAATAAATAAATTCCCCCAAGAATAGGCTTGAATTTAGTTATAAACAGCTATAATTTTTCTAAACAATGTCGTAAAAAAAAATTAGTTTTCCTTGGAGGGAGCAGGCTTCCTTTATGCCAGAAAATGTTTGTGATGAGTCCTTAATGTCAATAACAAAAAATATAATGGCACCATCAACATGATCAAGAGGCATTTGTTAACATGACCAGTTGAACGTTAAGATGTTCTATAAATGAAATTTCTGGCTAATGGTCCATTACCTAACCACAACAACTTCAAAGGAGTGCTTGTTTTCTGAAGAAATAGCATGCGTGCTTGACATCTTACTGCTTTCCATTCATGGGTCAGATTCTGAAGGTCGACAACACCCCCATGCAGCACTTTTAAGTAAGAACCTCCCACTGATTTCAAAGTCACCTTCACACAAAGAAAAGTTCCATGCAATAGATGAGAAAGAACCATGTAAAGGGGCAAGACATTATCTAAACCTATATTTATTTCCTATCTATTAGAGAAGCAGAAGTAATGCAGCATTTGCTTTTTTCTGTATTTTTTGCCTTGCTTTTTAAAATTTGTGTTTTGAATTAAATCAGTGCATTCACATCATTTAAAAATCCAATAGTTCTATAAGGCTTATACTAGAAAACAGTGGTCTCCTGGCCTTCTCCTCAACATCCTAGATTTCTCTTTCCATAGGAAATGTTCATCTATTTGAGCTGTTTCTTTTGGTATTTACCTCCATAATTGCAAATAACATACTTATCATGCTTTTTTTTTAAATTTCCAGTTTTATACATTTTCTATCACCTTCCTACTGTGGAATATAACAACTCATCACTTTTATACACTGTCTTGCATACACACACAACACACACACATGTGCGCACGCGCGCGCGCGCACACACACACACACACACACTACTCTTGCCCCATTCTCATCATAGATTTATATAATCAATTTAGGGTAAGTCAGTAGTCAGTGCTTAAATTTTTAGGACTATGCAACTGCTACTCACTGCCAAGGGATACAGGATGCTATGATTACCACCCTACCAACACCACCACCCCAAGACTATTTTTCTTTTTTTTTTTTTTTAACAAATTTTAGTTTTACCTGAAACTAACCATGACTTCATTTTTTCATTCACTTTATCATCAATATAACTCACTGACTTAGTGTTAAATTCTATATCAGTGACATAAAAATCCTCTCAGCAGCATCAAATAGACATATGGTTTCTTTTTCTTTCTTTCTTTCTTTTTTTCTGGCTATCATTCTTTTGGGAGTTCTGTCTTCCTGCTTTGTTCTGCACTGTAGCCTTCTGGGCCTCCGATAAGGTACTCATCCCGAAGCTTCCTTTCACGCCATCATATAAATCCCTTCACATTATCATGTAAATTCATTTTTTCTCTTCCGTTGAATTCACTGTTTCCTGGATCCCATGTGCTTTCCTAACGTGGTTTCCCAACTAATTTTGGTGGAGCACATCATCCAGAGTTTCCTGACAAGGGATACATGCGAGATAAATTCTTAAGACATCAAATATCTGAAAATGTCCTCATTCTATGTATATATTTAACAATTAATCTGAGTGTAGAGTTTTAGGTTCAAAATAAATACAAAATCAAAATATTGTTATTAAACTTTATTTTACAACTCTTTTGTAAATATTTATGCCATGCTATGTTAACACCTAAGAGCTATCTTTCTTATAACCTGTTCTATGTTTATAGAATCCATTTCTTGTTTCATGAGTACAATATAATAATTGCTTCCTCTTTAATGAAACTACAAGCTTCCAAAAAGAGGAATCAAATTGTATTCACTGTGTTACTCCCAATAGGAACTAATAATTTTTGAGAACTTATTATGTGCCAAGAACTCTTACAAATACTTCACATGAATTAATCCATTGTATCCTTATATTAATCCTATGAGGTGCTTTTATTAATATTATATTCATTTTACATGTGAAGAATGTGAGAAAGAGGTAGTTTAAGTAACATGTCCCTGGATCATGCAACCAGAGAAGTGGTAGAGTTGGGACTCGAACCTAAGAAGTTTAACTCAAATGCCTGTATTCTTACCCTTTTAATCACTATGCTATACTGTCATTCAATAGCCTTTTTAAAACATTCTATAAAGATGCTAGGGATTGGTTTTGTTTTTCCTTCTGTTCCCTGTGCCACTTTATCTCTCTTAGTTCCTTTTCTGTTTTAATTTCTGCTTTTCGTATTGGAGCCTTTCCTCAAGTTCTAATCATTGATTATTCATTCCTATTTAAGACTGAGGCATGAAAGTGTTGATTGATAGCTCTATGTGCTGGAGTAGGGCCTATCAAATGGTGTGCTTCACTGTATGCTGATTAAGTAAGGGGAGAGCTATTTCATTGAGATCTTTAAATTGTCATTATCTGTAGACCTTTGTTCTCAGGCTGGGCAATTTCTCTAGACAGGAATCTTCCTAATTGCTGCACAGGGGTTTAAAACTGGACTGCTAGCTCTCCCAGAGTTAAATTACAGAGAGATCTGGGGATCTTGTAATTATAGATTATATAGATTCCTCCTTAATCCTTCTGTTTTTAGTATGGCATCACTACCCTCAGCTGTATCTGGGTTCCCTAAGTCCAGGTCCCTGTGGTTAAACTTCTTTGAAGAATAAATCTCTAGTTTTCTGCCCAGGGATGTGTGTGGGTGTGGAGGAAAGTGTATGGTCCCGGATGGGATTTGGCAGTTAATGTCCTTAAACAGATCTTCAACATAATCCTATTGACATTTGCCTTACAGAGATATAAGATGCCAAATTTCTGCCTTTTTCCTAGATTCTGAAGCTTTTTTTGGCTTTTTTTTTTTTTGACTTAACTCTGCCTCCCACCACAGTCTTTGTCCTGTACCCTCAGGCTTAGGTTTCACCTTTCTCCTTTCTGTCATGACTTACCATTCGTTTATCTGCTTTCCAACTTCAAAATTGTGTTAACATCTCATCTATTCTGCTGTTTCCTTTTTCCCTGTAGATTTATGTCTTTTCATCCTATTAGTGGATTTTAAAAGGGAGTAGAGATTAATGCATGTTCACTCTACCATGTTTAACTAGAAGTTGACATTGACTCTGTTGATAGATCAAGGATAGACTGTAGACAAAATCATTTCATGCCTCGCTACCATTCTGAAATGAAGTTGTCAATTATTGTGTGAGCTCAGCTGGTACTAATGATGGCAAAGTTGTGAGTTAAAAATCTTTATAGGGATCAATTATCTCTGCCATGTTCTTGGATCACAGCTGTACCTTAACCTTTACCCCAAAGAGAGCTCACAAATGTGCTTGGGGTCTATAGCAAGACTAGGGTAAAGGACTACATATAGTCATTTTTACTTCCATCCTGTGGACTAGGAAAATTATTCACAAATACTCTTCATCTGAAATAGTTATAATACCAACTACTAAACAGATATCATCTGCTTAAACAACAGCCTGAGATTCCTCTTGTCTAATTTCCAAGAGCTCTATTTCCCTGAATATGTGTAGTACCAGGAGCAGTCTGAAAATATACACAATCCTCCAAATACTTTACAGTTCTGCTTTATGGAGTGGTTTGGGAGCTGTGGAGCTCAGCGGATGGTAGCAAAACAGAAACTGAAGCAGTATTAGTGTTCTTAGGGGCAGGACTCCCCACTCCCTTATGGTTCTGCCAACCGAGTCAGAAGGGTTACGTAGAAACAATATAGAACTGAGTTGGAAGAGTGTTGGGGCCCATTTAAAGCTTTGACTTGACGCTGAAGATATAGTGCATCTGTTAAACATACTGTTTTCAGTTGCCATGCCCAGAAATAGGATGTACAGAGTCATCTAGCTAGCGATGTTGTTGCAAGTGTTGACGCTATGCACTTTAGTGCTCCACACTTTCCTCGCTGCTTTTTGTCTACACTGATTTCACTGCTAAAGTAATTTTATCATAATTAAAAAGCAATAATGTTTAACTCTTCTAAGCTGAATATACTTCAACAATGCTTCTCTGCAAATCACCTATTATTTAATTAAAACACAAAAAATGTCTCATTATATCTAATTAAAATGCTTTTTGAAGACAGGTAATTTACATTGCAATTATTTCTCTAGTAACAGTTTGACAAGAATCTGCATTAGTATGAAGTCTTTACAAATAAAAGGAATAGGATATATAAATGAATTTTAAAATTGTTTTTACAGCTGTCATTAGAATTTCACTTTGATTGCTCCTAGTACTTCTTGAAGCTACTCTCAAAAGTCATTTTTGACCTCGAAATGGCCAAATTTGATAGTACTTCCTTGGCCCTCATGTTAACATTGTTGACCACTTTTATTCTTGAAACTCTCTTTTCTTGTCTTCCTATGATATTCCATTCTTCTTATTTTATTCCTACCACTCTGATCACAACTGCTCAGTATGTCCACACCCTCATCACAGGGATCCTCTCTCCCCACACACCCCTTCCACATAAATTTTCCTAACCTTGTTCTTTATTCTCTCATAGTTTAAGTTCAAGCCTATGGTATCTCACACTTAGAATATTGTGTTAGTTAGTCTCCCATCTGGCTTTCTGCCACCAGTTCCACTCTACATATTATCATAATTATTTTTCCAAAATATAAACCTATTCATATCATACTTCTCCTCAGAAACCCTTAACAGGCTCTCCACCACTTATAATAGAAAGTCCATATTTCTCAGTATTCTGTAGAATGATCCCAGTACACACCCTCAGTTTTATCTAATACTGATATGCCCTATCATTCTCAGCCATTCAACCCAAGGACCTGTTGCTCAAACATGCCACTCACTCTTGTAATTTTGTGTTTTTGCTCACGCTGTCTCTTCTACCCACAATCCCTTATTGTCTCCCTTTGTTGACACATTTCAATCGTTTAAAGATCTCATTCAAATGACTCTGTTTCAGGAGAATCTCCTGAAGTCAAAATTCATCTCCATCACTCTTCATGTCTTCCCTTCACATTTTGTGATAAACGAATTGAGAGAAAAATATAATGAGTCTTATATTTGATCACATGCTCAATTTCCAATAAAGTATAAATTCCTAGATGGCAAAGATAAATTTTCTAGGTCTTTCTTTTCTTCTCTCCACTTAATTATCTAACACAAAATGGTTGAATTTTCATTAATACAGATATTCAGTTCTAGAGGATCTCTTGGCACAAAAATAGATTTGTTACAAATAAAGAGAAACAAAACAGAAAGCCAGAAAAACAACTTTTTGGAGGTTTATACCCAGTAATTATTGGTGGAACTTTCAATCAGATAAAGGTAAGTAGTATAATACTGTGTTTACATGGAGGAAGCATCTGACTGTAGTCATATTGTGTATTTTCAGTTCCTTTTTGAACATGGAAATAGATTTTTAAATTTTTCAATTTCTTTTCCTTTGGTACTTACTTAAAGGTTTGATTTCTACCTGGAATACAAGGAAGAAAAGAAAAAGGACTGACTCTTCTCTAAGGTCTTAGATTCGTTAGAGTCATGATGTGACCAGCTAAGCTTATACATGCCACTATTTTTAAGATAGTTTATTGATATATTATTCACATACCATACATTTCACCCATTTAAAGTGTACAATTCAATGTCTTTTAGTATTTAACATATTCAAAGGTTTGTACAATCATCAACACAATCAGTTTTAGCACATTCTATCACTCCAAAAAGAGATACCCCATCCATTAACAATCATTCCTTATCTTCCCCCAATCCCCACAGCCCTAGGCAACCAATAATATAATTTTTATCTGTATTGTACTCTTCTAGATATTAAATAAAATAATAAAATATGTGGCCATTTTTGTCTGACTTCTTTCACTCAACATAATGTTATCAAGGTTCATCCATGTTGTAAGTATATCGAAACTTCACTATTGTTTTGGCCAAATAATATTCCATTGTATGGACATATCACATTTTATTAATCCATTCATTGGTTTGCAGAAATGTGTTATTTCCACCTTTTGACTATTATGAATAATGCTACTATGAACATTCACATACAACTTTTTGTAAGAATATGTTTTCAGTTCTCTTAGGTATATGCCTATGAGTGGAATTTTTGGGTCATAATGTAACCCCATATAACCTTTTAGGAGCTGCCAGACTTCTTCAAAGCACTGCATCATTTTATATTCCCAGCAGTAGTGTATGAGGTTCCAGTGTTGAAACCATCTATATTAAAACAATGTAGAGCCATAAGGTATAAATAGCAGCCAATGCCTGATTTTTATAAAAGTATAAATGCAGCCAGGAGTTAACCCGCCACTGCTCCTTAACTTTCTTGCTGGTGTAACTGGTCACTGCTTAATGGCACTATCCTCCCTAACAGGCACAAGATTTGTGACTCCCCCCACTATTTCTGTAGATGACATTGCTGTTGTAAATACCATGACGTGTGATTCTATAGATAACCTTGCTATTATAAATCTTAAGAATGGTCTTTGAGGTATTCTTCAGACTCTGTGTTCTGGAGACCTACTGATGCCAGCCAGACCCATAGGCGTGGGAACAGATGCATCAGCCCTAAAATTCCCTACCCAAGAAATCTCCCAACTGAGAAGATAATTTCTGCATTCCAACCCTATGAATTCATCCCCTGGCACTTGCATTACTAAATTCTTTCTCTGCTGTAAACCCTGTTGTCTCAGTGTATTGACTTCCTCCTGCGCAGTGGGCTGTGAACCTGGTCGGGCAATAACAGTGTCTCTACATGCTTGCCAACATTTTTTATTATCTATTATCTGCAATTTTTTATTATAGCCACCCTAGTAGGCATGACATGTTATCTTACTGTGGTTTTGATTTGCATTTCCTTAATGACTAGCGAACAAAATCAGAATATTTTACCCCAAAATATATTTGACGTATTATGAGAGGGCTGCCATAGGTCCAGCAGACAGAGGTAATGGTACAAAGCTATCTTTTGGAGGGGGCAGGGTTAGACTTGCATCTGTAGAGAATCTGTATTAATGCAACTAGGTCTTTTCTTATCCAACCTAGGAAAGATTAACTGAGAGCCTGACACTTTTAGAGGTCTGAAAAGAAACATTTACCATATACTCTCTGTGAGAGATGCTACTTAAGAGGTTTCATCTACATAGCAAAGCCACCTCTGCTAGCCGAGCCTCTTCCTTTCTTCCTCCTATAGCCTGTCTTGCCACCAAAAACCTGTTTTGTCACAATCCAAGCCCCCAGTGATTTTTTTTTATTTTAGCATATTATGGGGGTAACAAATGTTTAGGTTACATATATTGCCTTTGCCCCACCCAAATCAGAGCTTTAAGTGTGTCCATCCTCCAGATGGTGCGCACCGCACCCATTAGGTGTGACCGTACCCATCCCCTCCTCCCCGCCTCACCTGCCTGACACCCAATGAATGTTATTACTATATGTGCACTTAAGTGTTGATTAGTTAATACCAATTTGATGGTGAGTACATATGGTGCTTGTTTTTCCATTCTTGGGATACTTCACTTAGTAGAACGGGCTCCAGTTCTATCCAGGATAATGCAAGAGGTGCTAGATCACCATTATTTTTTGTGGCTGAGTAGAACTCTATGGTATACATATGCCACATTTTATCAACCCACTCATGCACTGATGGGCACTTGGGTTGTTTCCACATCTTTGCAATTGTGAATTGTGTTGCTATAAACATTCGAGTGCAGATGTCTTTTTTATAGAATGTCTTTTGTTCCTTATAAACTTCTGTACTTCATTGGGAGGTTGAGCCTTCATT
>CAUYSK010120636.1:0-74655 GCA_963575035.1 Avahi laniger | reverse complement strand
CATTCCTTCCCTCCCACCGCCGCTGTGAGCATGCTATTTCCTTGCTGGTCTCTTTTTTTTTTTCTCTCTCTCTCTCTCTCTCTCTCTCTCTCTCTCTCTCTCTCTCTCTCTCTCTCTCTCTCTCTCTCTCCCTCTCTCTCTCTCCCTCTCTCTCTCTCCCTCTCTCTCTCTCCCTCTCTCTCTCTCCCTCCCTCCCTCCTTCTCCCTCTCCCTCTCCCTCTCCCTCTCCCCCTCTCATTTCATTACAAGGCTCATTCTCTCTCTCATACTCTCACTCACTCAGACTGGTACCATTTAGATATGCCAAGTAACCTAACATACATATCTTTGGGATGTGGGGGGAAACTAGAGTACCTGGAGAAAACCCACACAGACATGGGGAGAACATGTAAACTCCACAACACACACCATCCTCTGCTGGGAACTGATTCCCGCCCCCTGCGTTAACGTTATAATGAAATGATGTTGAACAAAACAGTTATTTGATGACCTGCTGTAAAAGGAATACTTTGCAGAAGTAGTAACATTTTTAACACTAGGAGTGGTATTTTCAAAATGGGTTTGTAGCAGTTTAGGAAGACATGTAAAAAGAAAAAAAAAACATTGAAAAGAGTTGTACCCTGTGAATTTTTGTCAAGGAGAACAATTATGCTGTTTGAGCGTGAGTTCCTTAGTCATTGATGACAGTAGTCTACTGCGTGGAGCCTTGATCTCAGTCTCTTTTGGTGATGCCAAAGTTTATGTTATTTTGCACATAGGATAATATGTGCAAAATTACTTTGTAAACTAAAGCTTTGGAAGTTATGCCTGGGTTCCAGTGATGGTTCTTCTTAGCTGTTGATCTCAGGTAAGATTTTTCTGTATCTGCAATAGGGATTACTAATGAGGTTGAACTTTTTTTTATGTATTTATTGCCTGTTCCCTGCTTATTTTTGTACTATGGAGTTAATCATTCTGATTTCTAAAATTTAGAGTCCTTTATCATATGCTGTGCATATTTCTTACTCTTAATTATATTTCTGTACCTACTATTTATTTTAGATTTTGATCACTTCTATTCTAAAAGTTAGTTATGAAATACAGTCCAGGATTAAGGTGGTATTTAAATTTGGTTAACTTCTGTGTTACCTTTTATGCTTTTATGCTGTTAGTTGAAAGCATTCAAGAAACTTTTGTGAGGTGTTTTTTTTTTTTTTTTTGGTCACATTTGGGAAGAGGATTAATAGCTTAAAAATAGTTTAGCAGATTTTATTTTTATTATAAAAAACATAACTGCTTGCTAGGAAATAAGCTGGGTATAAATACATATCTTACTTAGTGCTGTCTAAGACACCTTTAAGGCTGAGCAGCCAAGTACAGTAGAGAGGGGTCCATATCTTGATTTGAGCCTGTGAGTGCTAGCTGCCTACTGCACCTCAGTTTGAGTGGTTTTTGATTAATAGCAGGTAGTTTGAATATTTTTTAAAGAATAAGCTGACATTAAAGATGTAAATGCTTGCTAGATACTAAAATGCAAGTTTTATTGCTACTGTAGACATTAAATCTACTTAAGTCTACCATTAAAACAACTGAGAAAAAGTAGAGATGATAAAGACATAAACCAATAAATCCTTGTTTGAAAATCACAGATATGAAGTGGCTTGAAGGTTTCTCCACAGGAACTGTGGTCTACTGACCCTAAATAGGACTAGTAGAACTCCTGTGTCCAAGAACACATCCCCAGTGTGAAACAGGTCTGCCATTATTAAAAAGTGCAATGAAGAACCATTTGTCAGATTCCATAAGATTGGTTAGGATATTCAGATGTTAGATACTTCTAGAAAATCAAACTGTTGACAAATTCCAAACTGGAGCAAAAGATGTCGTGTGATTCCTTGCTACCAAAGAGTCCATTCATACAGTAACAGAGGTCCAAACTTTTATAAAGCAAATGAGTGCTGCATTGGGAAAGATTTAGATGCTATTAATTAATGGTAATTGTCCCTTTTCTCAGATTTTTGTTTATTGATGTTCAACTCACTTGATTTTTATTGAATATTAGTGGTGCTTACATGTTGGCAGTTGGGTTTGAAAGCATTTGTTTTTCTGAACTTTATGAAGTGGTAACTGCTAGTGTTACATAATAGTGTTTGTTAGTAGTTAGTTCTCTGCAGTTAATCCACAGCAGAGCAGTCACACTTCTTAAATTGTTCATGCTTCTCTTCTTCATAGACATTTAAAGGGGAACAAACACATTCTTTTATATCGTTACTCAGTGTGTTCATTTGTTTGGATGAGGAGAGAATGTAAATAAATATGCCTTAAAAATATTTCTCTCTGCCACGTTAAACCTGCCTCTTGTTCTTTTTTCTTTTGTTTTTAGGTCAGATGTACCAGCAGTACCAACAACAGGCTGGCTATGGTGCTCAGCAGCCACAGGCTCCGCCTCAGCCACCTCAACAGTATGGTATTCAGTATTCAGGTGAGCAGGTGTTGAAAGGGAGTTGGCTCATGGTTTTTGATCTGTTTCTATTAAACTTCAAGCCCTTCTTCTTCATCCCTTGATGTGTAAGACGTCATAGGAGGTATTAAGTATTTATTGGGAAAACAATTGTTTTACTTATTTTTAAATATTTTGATATTTTATTGTTAGTCAACATTTTGATTGTGTAGTGGGCAAATAAAATTTATAATCATAGTAGATGATTCTATAGTAACTTGTAGTGTAAAAAAGTTTTTAATATAAAACTATCTCTTACTAACATGTCAACTTACCTCTTTTGGAACTGCAAAAAAAATGCAAGATTTCCCCTCCCTCATTTATATGTAACACATAATTCCAGTATACTCTTAGTACCCATCGAAATATTAACAATTCCCTCATACATGTAAAGGTGATCTCATTAAATAAGAACTAAATTAAGCTACTTAGGTTTTTAAGTCTCTTGAAAGTACGTAGGAATACCAAAAACATTCATAAAAATAAGATTGTATAACATGTAATTCAAGCAACTAAGAACATTAAGTTTAGTTGTAAATAAGCATCCTGGGTATTTTTGTTTTACCATCTGTCCGTTGAAGAATATATGTATTTAAATATGATATGTATTTAAATATCATATTTAAAGAGAGCTTTGGTTATAATTCTGATATTTTTTACATTAATGCGAGAGTTTGTGTTCAGCTCTTACAGCTGAAGATTTTTAATTATCAAAATTTTAGCTGTAATTAAAAATAATTTATGTAAGTTGAATCTCGTCTAAATTTTATTTTATGGAGTTTTGTCGTATCAACTAGAGCATAGGGGTCAGCAAACTACAGCCAGAGGACCAATCCGGCCCGCCTGTTGCCTGTTTTGTGAATAAAGTTTTATTTAAACACTTAAAAACCCCATTCATTTTTATCATCTATTGCTACCCTGGCACTATCACAGCAGAATGGAGTAGTTGCCACAGAGATTGTGTGACCCACAATGCATACGATATTACTGTTGGGCCCTTTACAGAAAAAAGTTTGCTGACTCCTAACCTAGACCATAAAATTCTGTCACTAATTGAAGTTTGACATATTTTAACACATGCAGCAATTTCATTTAGATTATATTTGCTGTAGAGTGATTTAAACCTGTAGCTGCTGGGTTTTAATTATATAAAATAAATGGAATGAACTTAAGCTTGGATTATGATATTATGGGAAAGGTTATTTTTAGGGTATAATTCTTTAAAAAAAAAGTGTTACAAATTATATGATTTGTAGAAATAATAGACTATTAGAGCAGACAAGACCCAGTCATCATTTAACCTCTTGGGATTTTAGCCCTCATGGTGCTTCAGAATCCATGGGGTGCTTTTTGGTGCTTGGGTCCCACTCCCAGAGATTTCGTTTCATTTAGTTACGGGTATGGGATTCCAGCTTTGATATTTTGAAAGCATCACAGATCATTCTAATGTGCATCTGTGGTGGGGACCACTGATCTTGTCCCACCCACTCATTTTATAAATAAGGCAATTTGAGTTCAAAGAGATTGTGATTTGTCCAAGCACACACAGCCATTCAGTGGGGAGCTGGGCCATAATCTAGTACTCCTGTCATTGCGGTTAAGTAATTCTCTGTATCACTCTGTGTTCTCTAACCTAGACCAAGGGTTGGCAGGATTTTTCCATAAAAGGATGGATAGTAAATATTTTAGGCTTTGCAGACCATATGACTTTTTTTTCCTAGACTGTTTATTGAAAAACCACGTAATTTCCATTTCATGCAATTTCTAGTGATGCTCACCAAAAGTTATTTATTTTGAGGGGTATGTGTGGAAGGGAGACTATATACATAATAGAAGCATTGCCACATTATGATCAGTAGACTACTGGACTGCTGGTGAAATGGCATCTTCAGCTCTTAGGGGTTTTGTCTCTCCTGAGCAGTAATTAAGGATGTGTTTGCTTCCAGAGTCCTTTAAAAAAATTTAGATTTCACTGGCTAGGATGAAAAGGCAGCTATTTTTCTTGTCTTTTTTTGCTCACAGTTTTAATTGAATAGACATTTTCAGTATAAAAAAGTTGAATCCATTTGTTTCTCTAAAAACTTATAGTAAAAAATTTAAGTTAAAAAGTTTTATATAGAGGATAGGAGAAATTTTATGACATTCAAGCTTTTTCATGAATTGATTTCAGTATCAGATGCTGTCATGAATAAAATGCTTTAGATATTTGATTTACTTATTAATAACCAAGCTTGCTCATAATAATTTTAGTCAGGGACTTCACTCTGAGTAAAATTTAGTTTTTTTTCAAGTTATTATCTTTGTATTTCTGATCCTACTAGTCCTATTAACTTGAATTTGATTGAGACATACGGAAATAGTCAACTAAATACTCTACTTGGAGACTCTAAGTGGCGATGGTGGTGATGGTGTTAACATTGGACCATCTTTGACATTGTTGGTTTGCCAGTTTCCCTCTGTGACCTTTTCCAGTTTTGTTCATGGACTGTGTCATAAAGGTTTCTTTCATGAGTAAATTTTGAACCCAGGTTCAAGGTGAGTTCAGAATATACTCAAATTCATTCAATCCTTTTTTTTTTGTTAAATGCAGGGTTGTACATATTTTAATAATTTTCTTATGTATCTGGTATTTAATGCTGACAGGATTCCAGTCAATGGAGAGGTTTCATTGCAAGTAGCTGCAGGTGTGTTTCATGGTAGAGATAAAAGTTTTCAGTGAAGCAGACTTTCTTTTAAAAAAAAATTACATCCTAATAAATAATATAGATGTTGATTTTATGGGGCAATATGGTATGCTTTTTATATGTCATGCTACACTGCTAAGTCAAAATTTTGAGTTGTAAAGGCAAAAATATCAGATACCAAATCTAAAAGAAATGAAAGGATTATGAAAATGGTACTCAGTATTTATTAAATGGCTTTTTTTATAAACTTTAAAACATCTCATTAGTACAGTAAACGTAGTATTGTTTCATTTTAAAATGTTCATTCTTTGCAATGTATTTTTATTTGGTACTGTTGTTAAATAGGTCTCTCAGAACTTAGTTAATGACTATTTAGCTTTTGCATTTTTCATCTTCCTAGAAAGTACAATGATTCCTTTATTATTTGAGCATCTCCTCTGTTCTAGGAATTATGCTAGAGCAGGAATTTGCTCTCAGGGATTAACATAGTATTGAAGCAGTTGTAATGAAGATACATATATTTAGTGGTGGTATATATAGTGGTTTCAGTTTAAGATTAGAGGGTTTAAAAAATTGTAGAAAATGCCTCTTGAATAACTGTTTGGTTTCGAAGTAGTATTATGTGATGGAATGTACTACTCTGCTTGTTACATAAATATTTGTTAAATTTCTCATCATTTTTGGTCCATACCAGTAAGACTAATTCTCTGGAAGAGTTTCACCCAAAGAGAAATAAGATGTTATCTGTTTTGCCTTTTCAGCAAGCTATAGTCAGCAGAGTGGACCCCAACAACCTCAGCAGTTCCAGGGATATGGCCAGCAACCAACTTCCCAGGTGCCGGCTCCTGCCTTTTCTGGTCAGCCTCAACAACTGCCTGCTCAGCCACCACAGCAGTACCAGGCGAGCAACTATCCTGCACAAACTTATACCACCCAAACTTCTCAGCCTACTAATTATACTGTGGCCCCTGCCTCTCAACCTGGAATGGCTCCTAGCCAACCTGGGGCCTATCAACCAAGACCAGGTTTTAGTCCACTTCCTGGAAGTACCATGACCCCTCCTCCAAGTGGGCCTAACCCTTATGCACGTAACCGTCCTCCCTTTGGTCAGGGCTATACCCAACCTGGACCTGGGTATCGATAAGGAGGCTCAGCTACACTGATCAATGTAGCTGCTAGCTATTTCCCTCCCAAAAGACTCCAATACTATTTTAATTTGTATTGAAGTTCAGAAATTTAAAAAGCAGAGCATTTTTTATGATATCATTGTTGCTGTTAATTGAAAGTATAATTTGCTGGAACATAGACCAAAATGAAAGGTTTTTTTTCCTCCCTGCTTAAAAATGTAGCAGCTTCCTAGTTATTTTGGAACACTACTCCTTACATGTGTGTAAAGTGATTGACTTTCTAGCTTCCTTTGTTCAGAGGATATTAAAATGCTAGGTTGAGCCTTCTTACTTGGCTTTTTACTATTAACATGATGTACTAAAATAGAGCCGTTTGAGAAGACAACAACTAGATATTATGTATAAAATGTTAACATCAATAGGTTAATAAAGATGATTGAATCATTAGTCGTCTTGAAATTTAGTCATTAACGTTATATATTTTGGTTTAAAAATGGAGTATAGACATTTCCATTCAGAGAAACACAGTGCCATTTGGTTTTTATCCATCCTGATTTTGGAAGAAATGCATTTAACAATCATTGGTTTAAAACAAAACTTTTTAGACTTCATAGGAAGAAAGGTTATCTTTGTGCTTTTCCTTCTTACAGAGATAAAAAGGTTACCTACTGATGAACCATTCAGAAAATAAAATAGTCTTAAAAAAAAAACTACATCTCTTTATTGCAGAATTTGTACTTGTTTGAAAAATACAAAATGTAGCATTGATAAAATCAAAGCATGTTGAAAGGTAAGCACAGGGAAAGGTCCTTTCAGGATGATGGCAGCACGCATTCTTATCTCCCTCCCCAACTGAAGGAAAACTACCTTTTTTAATGAAAATGAGTCAGGTTTTCATTACAGATTGATTGAAACAGTTACAAAAACATCCTCTGATACATTCATTCATAGAGGTCTTATCTATAAATATATATAGTAAATATCCTATAAAATGTTAAGGATTTCATCATGCGTTATCTTTTTGTGCTCAGACTTCACATTCAGTCTCTACATACAGCTTGATCAGAATCACAAAAACAATATGAAGATAATTTCTTAAAGGTATAGTTTGACAAAGTATATTCAGACATTGTAACATAATTGCAGATAGAGAAATATATTTTTTGAAACTGAATATAGCAGATGCTACATTTTTTTTTTAGCTGAAGTGAAATTTTCTGATTCAATCTTTTTAACTTGCAGATATTTTAAGGAAATGAATATTAGCATGACTGTGTAACTATTTAAATTTCTCAGAAAAGCTACTTCAGCTGTTGCTAAAAAATTGAAGTTTAAATAAACATGAATATTAGGACCTTTTCCCCTAAGATATATATGCTGAAGATATCCAATAAGTTAAACTAAGTTGAGATTTATGGAATTAACTCACCCATAAGGAAGAGTACACATCAATAAAAGTAAATTTTTTTTTAAAGTATAAGTTTTTGATGTTAATTTTGTTATAAAAGTATCTCAAAACATCATTACAACAGTGTGATAAATAATATACAAATGATCTCTTAAAATACCATGAGTAGGGAGCCAGCTTCCCCAAAAATGTTTTTCTGTTAATGTCAATATCTTGATTTCTTAAAATGATTTTGTAAAACCTGATAAATACTCTCAGCAATCTTTTCTAATAATAAACATCTAATAGTGCTATTAATTAGACTGTAGACTTTTATACATAATAAACAAAATAGCTTTAAATGAATGTGACAAATACCGTAGTGTTTCCAATGATCTTTTTGCCATGGTGAAACAGAAGGTACTTTTGAGCACCAAGTGCAGCATTTACCATTTTCCAGGAATTGTAGTCCCACATTCATACCATTGAACATAATTGATTTGGGTGTGACCACCTATTTCTCCAAATTGGACAGGTTCCTGGCGAACGGCTCTGAAATAGCCTAAGAGGGAAAATAGTTTAGTTTTAAAGCTGCTATATTGTATTTTTGCCCTCATTGCTCATAGGCAGAAGGATGTCATTGACTGGCTAGGTTACTCTGGGCGAAGGAAGGTAATTTAGAAAACTGATAGCAGTATAAGCCTTGATGCATTTCATGAAGTAGTAATGGCTGGCTGAAATCATGCACACCCAAAAACTTGTTGACATTTGCCATAACAAGTTAGGATGGGATGGTTGGTAGTGTGAGAGCAGTTTCAACTGACCATTAACATGTTTGCAGATCTTATTAAGTCACCTTTTAGTGTGGTTGGTTTTTTAAGTGCCAGTGAACAAAATGTGTCACTGTACTGAAAAATCCAATCAAATAGTTCAAAGTATTTAAGGAACTGGTGATTCCTCAGTAATATGGACAAGTTACCCTGTTCCACACTGCTTAGACAAGAATTTTCATTCTTTTTCAGTCCTCATTACACAGCTTGGTGCTGAGGGATCTTGGAGAGGTTATTTCTCAGAAGAAATTTTCTATTTTAATTATATTTATATAGTTATTTATAAGGCAAATAATACTGTTTTTTCCATTTATGGTAATAATAAAGTTTTTGTTAAAAATTTTAAGGAAATAAAAAACACAGGTATGCTCAATATGACAAAAACCATAAAGGTAATACATGACTGATGTAAGTTTGGAGAACACTGCTTTTTTTTATAGCTGCTTCTGCAAATTCAGATTTTCTTGAAGTAGAATTCATTTATATGTGTCTGTGTAATTTCTCTTGGCTCTAACTTTCTAGTTTCAGAAACTTACATTGAAGTCTTCATTTTCTCCTAGCCAGCTAAGTCGAGCAGTAGTACCACAGAATTCTTTTTAAATGGATTGCTTTCCTCAGCTTTATTTCTTTCTGGGTTAATCTGTAAAACTCTGTTACTTATGAGGAGAATCAGAAAACATACCTTCTTTGGTGGGCAACTGGTCAGAACTGAGTTGCTGTCCTGTGCGTCCATCTAAGAATGAATCCACAAACTGGCAGTGATCTTCTCCATGGCCCCTCTGATCGCCTATGTTATAAAATTTTCCTGCAGAACAGAAATAAAAAGGATAAAAAGGATAGAACAGTGTTACTTTCTTATACTATCTTATCTTTCTTTGATATATGATAGTTCTGAAATAATCAAATTGTTTCAAATAATCATCTTGCCTGTTCTTAACACATTTTTTCACCTATTCCTTATCATCCTAGTTCAAACCAGCAATTTCTCCGGACTGAACTATGGAATAGTCTTCCAACTGGTGTTTCTGCTTTTACTATTACCTCCCTCTAGTCTTCCTCTCCTCCTCAGAGATTAGTAATGTTTTAAAAATGTAAGTCAGATGATGTTAACTTCCATAAATCATTCCAGCAGTCTCCCATTATACTAAGAATAAAATCCAAAGTCCTTCCCTGCCTGCCTGTTCCTCCCGTTACTGTCAGCCGCACTAATGAAACTGGCCAGGTGTGTTCTGCCTCAGGCTTTTGCACTTTCTCTTTGCCACTAAATGCTTTATCCCTAGACCTTTGTGCAGTTGGTGTCTTCTCGTAGTTTTCTTAGCGTAAGTGTTACCTTTTCAGAGGGGGCTTCTCTAACCATTCTAACTGAAGGAGCTTCCCTGTTCAGCCATTCTCTCTCACTGTTTTAAAAAGTATCTTCAGAGTACCTATATGAAATTTCTATTTTATGTATTTGTTGTCTTTTTCTTCTACTAAGAGAGAAGCTATATGAAAGCAAGAAATGTGTCTTTTTTGCTGCTTTGTCTCCAGCACCTAGAACAGTGTCTGTCATAAAGTAGATAAGAATATTTGTTGAATGACGAAACAGATATCTACCTTTCTATGCTGGAGCAAGCCTTATATATATGTTTGTTAAAAATTATTACAGTATGAATGAATATAGAAAGCTATAACATATTGGGTATGCAGCAAGGGGTTATACCCCTTCTGATGTCTTAAAGATGGCATCTACCTTCCATTGTTGTTAAGATACACTCCTTTTATTATCAGTAGGTTTTTTATCCTTGGACGATTGTAACAAAATTGAGCCTGAACATGCTTAATGACTGTACATTCAGTTTGCCATGGTAGCACTGTTTCAAATTGCATTTTTATTATTTACCTTCTAATAGCATGTCTTAAATCCTTGCTTTCCAGGATAATAAGTATTTCAATAACATCTTGCTCAGAGGCAAACTTGTATTTATATCACTCCTTAGTGCCTGGAACTCTCCATAGGAAAGGAGAATGCTGCAAAACGTACCCTAAAGTCAAAGACTCAAAACAGGGCTGGCAGGTAGCCTGCTTACCTGTGAGGGAGTCGCTCAGATAAATCTTGTATCTGAGAGAGTTGCACAGCTGCACTCCTACAAATTTTTTATACCACGTCCTTTTGACATATTGTTTGCCATTACATTCTGAGTAAGAGTCTGAATTAAAGGGTCTTTCAGTCCAGATGGCATCTCTTCCTGCTGCATAGGGAAAACACATGGTTTGAGTTTAGTATCTCATTCTTGGGTACTGAAGAGGTATTCTAAAAGCTTTAAAAAGGCATTTTTGCAAAGTTTATTGTCAACTTGCTGATACTTGGCCTTTTCCAGTGCTAAATATTGTAGCCAAAAATATTACAAAGGTTTAAACAAGTAAACCCCTAAATAAGTTTCTGTTAATAGTGAGATAAATCACAGAGCAGTAGGTTTAGGTGTTGAGTAGCCTCTGCAGTGCTAGATGTAGATAGTGTGCTTTAGGAGCAAATGTAGGTTTCTTTTTGTAGCATATTACAAAATTTAACCATCTGCTTTAATGTGACTGGTTATTAAAAGTGGAAATGAGATGGTTATATCTTGACTTATTAAACAGAAAATTTGAGCTGGCCTGGTACACGAGTAAAAGCAAGTTTTGAAATGTCTAATTTCAGAACATCAGAGGCTCTCAGTGTTATTCAATGTGTTAGGTAAACGTTCACACCTGATTGATATTCTAAAAAGACTGAATGGAAAAAAGTGAAATCATGGTTCAAATTCTGCTATGCCTGTTGAGTTGAATTAATTTAGAGAAGCATGTAGCAGTGTTCCTATTGACACAGGTACTTACCAGAAACTGGCTCGCTCACTCTTGGGTCCGCTGAGGAGAAATAACAAACACAGAAGTCAGACATTATTAGGTAAAGTCCCAACATTCCAATGGCATAGTGAAGATGGGTGCTTATGATTGTTAAGAAATCTTATTTGCAAAATGGTACACTTTTCCTAAAGACTGAGTTTGAAAGTTTTGTTACAGAAATTTTTCTTGATTGAATAATCTCCTGCCAGGCAGGTATTCAGCTGTATCTGTTAGATGTGGTTTGAGTAATTAGGAGCCTTTCTTGGTGTTCCGGGCCTTCACTTCAATTTCAGAAGCTTCTCTTAGTTTCACACAAAAACTATTCATGGCAAAATCACTAAGATACCATGAACAGAGGTTTGCATAAAAATTATGCAAATAATAATGCTGTGTGTACGGACGTATCTTGTTAAATTGGCATTTGGAAGGTCTAATAGAAAATTTCACAGCTGCTTATCATAAAAACTATCACATGAGTTCCCTTTCTGTATATACTGACTGATATTTTGTTCTAGGCATACAGGGGGGCATTCATTCACTAGATTTTTGAAAAAATATAGATTATGTTTTTTTCTTTTTAGCTGATATGTCAGACTTTTCTGACATCGAGGTAAGTGAGGAAAAATAAGTGGTGCTTCTCTAAGGCTATCTTCATCAATTCACTTTTTCCCATGAATGTTTTTTTAGAAATTCAGGAAATTCTTTGAGTACACACAATGTTTAGCTGAATTTCAAGAAAGCTCCTTGTGCAAAACATTGCTCCATTGTGGCCCTTTATGCCTTTGTTGGGAATTACTGTTGATGTGATTACCTGATTCAGTGCTAAATGCCACTGTGTTGCTGACCGGGCCTTCACCAAGCGGGTTTTTGGGTTTCACCTGGAATTCATAGCTGTGTAGGAGAAAATAAAAAAATAATTGTAATATATTCTTGAGAGGTAGGAAGCAACATTTCCCTTGTTACACTGTCATCCCTCCTGATTCTGTTTTGAAATCATGATGACAGTGAATGATAACATATGTTCTATTAATATAAGCAGGTTAAGAAAAATGCTTTCTTTCTAAACAGCTTATCTAATGTTTTGTATGAGCATTAAGTTGACAAAAATTATGGCTGTCTTTCAGAAACTCCAAATTAGTACAAATAACTGGGCTCTTTGTGAATGGACATAAAGAGAGGTATGTGGTAGACCCATGCTAATTCCAGCAATAAGGAAGCCTCAGTTTTCTTCAAATATCTGAGCTATTTCCTGGGGCCAAGAAGTGGAAAGATTCCTTTTTATTCCCTATTATCCCAACCCTGAGTATAACCTTGGACTTGGCCATCTTCCTCATTGTGGGGTTTGAACTGCCTATATCAGAATCACATGGGTGGCAGTTTATCTTGCCTCACCGTAGCTATTGACTCAATTTTTGAGGGAATTCAGGAAAGAATTTGTAACAAGTTTCTGAGGTGAATCCTGTGCCCACTGAAACTTGAAAACTACTAAACTAAGCTATGGGAACAGATAAACATAAAAATGTTTCTTTGCAAGGACTTCCTAGTTATATCTCCTATTTCTGGAACTAGGTTCCTGTGATCCACAGACAACCCATGATATCTCCAGAAAAGAAAATGTTGCCTCAAGAGCCTGAACACAAATACTGAGACTTTTCTCTCCCTCCATAAACTTGATTCATATTGGCTAGTCCCTTAACCCTTTATTAAAAAAAAAAAAATCCAGATCCCTTGGAATCATAAGTACCTTTGATTCTACCCTTAAGAATTATTTATGAAATTGTATAGTATTTGATAAATTTTATTCATAAAACATTTAAGTAGAGCAAATCCTTTTAAGAAATTCAAACGGTAAAGCAAATTGCTGTTTGCCTGAAATTAAGATTTCCTTTTAGCAGCAGACTTAGCAGTCAAAGTTGAATTTAAGACCAACCTGAATTGTCTGATAGTATTATGGGTCCCAGATTTGTACAAGGCTTTTGGAAGATAATTTCATCTTTGAGAATTTTGTAATTAAGAATGCAGAACACACAAAAGATATTTTATAAACCAGTGAAAATCAAAAGGATGACAGTTGTCAGTTTGGCAGAGATGGTACCAAGTGAGTGAGAAAAACAACCAAACTTTATAGAGCTCAAGGAGTCAGTTTCTTGGTCACTGAGGCACTACATTAAAACACTGCTAGAATCCAGTATAAGGAAGGTTCTAGTATTAAAACAATGGCGTTTTTAGTGCTTACTATGTATCAGATGCATTAGTTGTTCTACATATATAAAGTGATACAACACACACAAAACAATGACTTAAGTATCATTCTAATTTTCAGATGAAAACAATGAGGCTCATAACCCTTTGTATTTGTGTTTCCAAACTTCAAAACTTTGTGCAAATGAGGATTAATGTACTCTTCCTCATAGGATTTTTAATGAGAGAGTGCAAATGAAAGCATTTTTTAAACAGAGCAACTGATAAAAGGTGCCATTATCATTTGCAATAAGAGATTGTCAATATAAAAACACCTGTGTCATTTAAATAAATCACACATACATGGGGTGTTTTCACATGGAATATTTTCCAGAGACTAAATTCGTGCTAAGAGGCCTAATGGCCTCAAAATAAAGCAAAACCATCAACAATGGAAACAAAACAAAGCCCCCAGAAAACTATGGTGAACTGAAAATGGAAAAAAGGAATCAGCAGCATCTGGACTTTGATTCAAGTGGGCAATGCCTTCCACATTTCACATTCATTCCAGGCCATTGCCTAAAGCCCTGTGGTTTGGCCAATTTTGATTGCTGGAATCATCTCCATGTCTTTGTATTTCACAGTTATTTACACTTAAGCTCCATTTTTAACATGGCCACAAGCATTCATAAGCTACTTTTTCTGTTTTTTGCCAACATTTTATAATGTTTGACAAGTTTTGAAGAAATCATTTCATGTTACATTTAATTAACAACATGGGAACTAAAAGACACACTTTTTTTGATTAAACCCTACATAAACAAAAAATATTTGTGGTAAAATTTTTTCCCAAGAAGCACAGTTTGTCACAAGATGAATGACACCATAGGTCTAAGAGTAATGTCTCGGCGAAAATATTGATTGTACATAGGAAATAAGCATAGGATGCTCTCTAAAAATTTCAGAAATAGTTCTTTGAAATAAAAAATGTAAATAAAACTTCAAATAGAAGTTTTGGAAGATAAACTTGAGAACATTTTACAAGTAACTAGAACAAAGTCAAAGAGATGAAAAATGAGAGAAAATAAGAAAATTGGAGGATTATTCCAGAAAACATAGTACCCAAGCTGGTAGGAATTCTAGAAGACAGAGCAGGGGGAAAGAAAGATAGAAAATTACACCAGAAATTGTGTGAGAAATTTCCCAGAACTGAAAGACATGAGTTACCAGATTGAAAAGGCCTACTCTGTGCCCAGCAAAATGAAAAAAGAAAAAAAGGACTAAAGTACATGAATTGCAAAATTTCAGAGTACTGGATAAAGGCAATTCCAAAAAACTTTTGGGAAGAAAATAATAGGTCCTATTTAAAGGATCTAGAATCAGAATGATACTTCTTAACAGTGACACTGAAAGTTAGAAAACAATGGAAGAATGGCTTCAAAAGTCTTTATCTTATCCAAAAATTATGTCCAGCTAAACAACAGTATCAAAAGACACTTTAAAGACTCGAAAATACTGTGTTTCATAACTTTTTGTCAAGATGTATTTCTTAAGAAATGCCACAAAGTGAGGAAATAAAGAAAGAAAGAAGATGACATAGGATGCCGGAATTAGGGGATTCAACAGAGAGTCAAAAGACAACGGTAAGGAATTCCAGAAGCGGAATTGTTGCCGTGAAAAAAAAAAAAAAAAATACAGAGAACAAAGAGATGACTGGAGTATTTGACCATTTTGAGAAATAGCCTAGAAATAGGATTTAATTAACAGAAGAAATAGCTGAAATAATTTTTTAAAAATTTGCCTCTGGGGAACCAAATTTAGGAATAGGGAGGAACTGCTTTTGTGGTATTTGGGTTTTAAAACCATATACATATATTGCTGCTAAAAATGAAAATTAAATTTAAAAAGCCATTTATAAGACCTATTATATCAAAACTAATACCTAAGCGAGTACCCTCCAGGAGACAACTGCAGCCAGGCCTTTTGGCCTCATCTAGAACAAGGTAAGTAACACCTCTTGCAGCATGTTGTGCCTGGTTCCACCAGGGATAGGTGTGGATCCCAACAAAAGCAGTCTTTCCCACACATCCCTACTAGGAGGCAGCATGATCTAGTGGTTAAGAACATGGGTTCTAGAACCAGAAAGATGTGTTGACAGCTCACTGATGGGTGATTTTAAGGTAAGTTACTTAACCTCTCTGAGCCTCAATTTCCTTATGTATAAAACTGAGGATAATGTTATTTGTGAGGATACTATTAATTACAGTAATTATAACCTCACAAGGATATAGAAGTGCCTGTGGCGGGGTTTGCAAGGATGAAAGGAGATAACATGTAAAAGCAAGGTGCCTGACACATAAGGATTATAAATATTCACTAGTATTATATCTCTAGACAATTTTTTTAAAGAGGAATTTCTCTTATTGTGGAATTTGACAAAAGCTGCTATAGAACTCTCAAGGCAGAACTCTTTCATGTCCACATACTTTAAGGGCATATCCAACGAGTTATTGGGAGGATTGAAACTTTAATAAGTAAATCTTTCTACCTGTCATCTTAGTTCCAGAGGCTAAGAAAAAAAAATTACATAAGATTTCATTGAAGAGTCTAGGAAGCTCTAACGCATTATCCCAGAGTGGCATAATAAATTCAAGGATTGGCCAGGCACAGTGGCTCATACCTAATAATCCTAGCACTTTGGGAGGCCTAGGAGGGAAGATAGTTTGAGGCCAGGAGTACAAGATCAGTCTAGGCACGATAGTGAGACCCCATCACTCCAAAAAAAAATTAAAAATTAGCCAGGCATGATGGCACACACCTGAAGTCCCAGCCACTCAGGAGGCTGAGGCAAGAGGATTGCTTGAGTCACAGAATGGGATCCTCCAAACTACCTACAGGATCTAGCCTGGGATTGATTTTTTCTCCAGTGGGAGAGGTAGTAATACCTTCAAGGTTAACCTTTAGGTCTGGTTAAGGCTGACACTTCTTCCTGTCATTCCCTTCTGCTTTTGTTCTCTGTAACCTTTTTTCCCCTCTGTTTCTACCTAAAATATAGAGCTGAATTATAGTTTTCATTATTTGATAGACTTTTTAGTTATATACTCCCTACTGGTTAAAATAAGTGGTTTTCACTCTAACAAAAAAACTGATAAACACCAAGCAAACTCCTTTTTATACAGAAGGCCACCCTGTAGCTATAGGTTTGAGTTGTTTGGCCCACTGATTTTTACCCCAAGGATAGTCTTGAAATATTTGAGCCCCATTCAGGTGGGTTTCAGTCAGAGGGAGAGAAATGAAAAAGTGGAGTAAGAGTTGGCCACTCAAAGAAGGAAAGGGAAATCTAATCAATGAATTCGGGTGACCTCACCTCCAAGGACACTGAAGGGTTACAGTACGCATTTCTGGCTACCTGCCACATGCAAAGTGCAAATCCCACATGCAAAATCTGGGAATAAAGATAAGGAAAGGAACAAGAGGGCAGAGCAGAAGGGACACTTAGAGGACAAAACAAACTTAAATCAGGGACAGAAAGGAGAAGGTCAGGGAATCAGCAGTTATAGGGGATCATGAACTAGCAGTCCATCATGTCCTACAGGATGTTTCTTTTGTCCCCTGTTTTTGTTGGGGACACAGAAATTCCGGCTACACTTCTAATTTTGTAGTGCTGCTATGACTTTCTCCTCCTCCCTCCTTAGATAACAAGGAACTCAAAGAAAATGTAATAAAAAGTATATGGTGATGTTAGAGAAAGATTTGTTCTCTTTATAGACTAGCAGAGTTACATGCTCTTAGAATGCTATTCTTTTGCCCAATGAAAAGTTGCTAAACTGAGCAATCAACTTCTTTAATGGGGAAAAAAATTGCTCTTCTGCTGCTCACACCTACAATAAAACTAAATAAAATGCCGATGCTCTGGCAGCTTATTTTACTCTTTTCTACAAAGCCCATGAGAAGAGATGTTGAAAAGTTAACACAGAATCTGCAGAGACCAGAATTTCACAGAAACACTATGAAAAGGGTATATATTCCACATGCCTGCTTTGTTTGGCCAAATTTACAGTTTACAGGAAGTTGCTGCCTTTATTCCAGCCAGCCATCAGTACCAACATTTTATTTAATCAAACATCATAAACAACAGTCCCAAACTATCCTTGCTGTCAGCTACAGCTGTGGTCCCCAACCTTTTTGCCTCCAGGGACTGGTTTCATGGAAGACAATTTTTCTATGGACCAGGGGCAGGGTGCTGGTTTCGGGATGATTCAAGTGCATTACATTTATTGTGCAGTCAAACCTCTCTGCTAATGATGATCTGTATTTGCAGCTGCTCCCCAGCACTAGCATCACCGCCTCAGTTCCACCTCAGGTCATCAGGCATTAGATTCTCATAAGAAGTGCGCAACCTAGATCCCTCACATGTGCAGTTTACAGTAGGGTTCATGCTCCTATGAGAATCTAATGCCGCCACTGATCTGACAGGAGGCAGAGCTCACGCGGTGATGCCAGCAATGGGGAGTGGCCATAAATACAGATGACGCTTTGCTTGTTGGCCTGCCACTCACCTCCTGCTGTGCAGCCTGGTTCTTAACAGGCCATAAACGGTTCCAGTCAGCCGCCTGGGGGTTAGAAACTGCAGAGCTATAGGACACTTTAGTAGGTTTTAGTCTTAGAGGAAAAACCATTTTCTAAAATCTTCCCAAGCCACAGAGTTCAGTAAAAGTACTTGAGCAGAATAAGTGAATTTGATTTATCTTAATTACCAGAGTATACTTTCCATAGGAAATTGTTAGACCACATGTAGATCTGGCAGTCACAATGGATTCTTCAATTTTTCAGTAAAGTGAGGAGAGAAATGGGCTCATTGAAAGAGAACAGTGGTAATTAAAGGGCTTTTATTATGTGCAGATTGTGTATCCATCTGCATTGCCCCCCAGTTTATGAGGAAGAACCCAGACCATCAAAGGATTATCAAAATATGTGCCAAAAATAATTCATCTGAAAACAAATTGCAGAATGCAGACAGAGATTCAAAGAAAAGTGGTTTACTAGGACAATTGTACTTGTTAGGGAACTGACCTAGGTTTTAGTTTTATTTTCAGTTCCAGTTCTCTCACTGACTCCATGTATAACTCTGGCTGTCATAGGATTATATCATTTTAGAGTTGGAAGATATTTAGAGATTGATAATTCATGCTTCCTGTCCCTATAAGCTGTGGCATAAGACTTATTGTTTAAGACATACTTTATGCGTTCCTCTATTCACAGAACTAAAGATGATCATGGTGGTCTTTGCAAAGTGTTTTGCTGCAGATAGGAAAGGCTGTTCTTAATATTTTTCCTTTAGTTCAGTAAGAGCCACACACTGCCTAAAGAGATAGAGGATTGGTGTTCTTGAGTAATTGTTGGGCAGGAGAGGTTTCATAGATAAGAAATAAATGGAGATTATGTTTGTGAAATGGGCTTTAGGTGGGTACTGATTATGCTAGATACCAACATCGCTACATTTTCTTTTTATTTTAGGAGTAGGGCATGAGAGAGGGATCCTCTAAAGAAAGAGATGAAGTTCGTGTTAACAGATCTCTGTTGCTTCACTTGACAAAGACAGTTAGGGCTCTCCACAAACAGGAGCCTTCCTTGGGCATATATATGACTCTTCCCTGTCCATATATGTGACCACAGTCCCACTGCAGCTGCAGGCAGCTGCTGGCCAGGCTGGGGAGGGCCGCCCCACGCCACCTTTGAAGCTGCACCCAGGAGCCCACAGCAACCCTGTGGCTCTCTATTGACAGGAACATCTGACCCAAGTGTGGAGTCACACTCTCCCATAAGCAAAATACCTTCTGGATGGTCCATTACTGTGGGCGATTTTTTGAGCTTCTGCAGAATAGATAAAAATTGGGCTAAGTCATAAAAACAGGCAGGAGAAGTTTGGCATACATTATGAAAGGGAAGCATAGTCTGCTGTCATTTTATTTCTAGAATAGTGTGTGACCATTTAGAATTTCTAACCAAAACTACTTCATGGATCTCTAATCTCTGCCTTGTTTTTCCTGGGTTAAATGTTCTAACACCAAACTCTACTCCACCTGTGCCCATGTGTAAAGATTTCCCAATAATTATCATCTGATTTCAGATACCATGATTTTTATTCAAGACAAATGATGGAAAAATGCTACTAAAATAAATGATTTACATGTATCTACTAGTATTGGAACACAGCTACAGTAATTCTTTCAGAAGCTATTATATCATCTGTCTTCTAGTTATTCAAATATGGAATTCTGAATGTCATAGGGGAATTTTAACAGCTATAATTCAAACTTTGCCTATTTTAGAAATTCACTTTTACCATGTACCGTGATTCAAAATGTCCCCCAAGCATAGAAATATAACTAGGATTATACTTTATAGCTAATAAAAGCCACTTGGTGGCTGTCTCTTGTATATGTTTCCTCTTTATTTTTACAGTGCATCTTTTATTAGCATTCATCTTGAATCATGGTTGGGGTAGAAGAGATACAATGGAAGTACAATGCCTTGACAACTTAAGATAGTATGAAAAAAGCTTGCATCAAAAAATCCAACAAACCTAAATTGGGGAACTTGTAACTTTATTATTCTGTAGCTTTGCTGTCAGTAGTAACTTTGAGGACTACTTGTATTATATTTCAGTTAAATCATGCACACGGATGTGATTAGAAAGAACAATACTGTGGTTGCTTTTCCTTTTCTTGCCAACTTGCCCCTTCCATCTTATTCTTTGCCATCAAGTTCTAGTCTCAAGTATTCCATGACGCTTCCTCTCCTTCTAACTCACAGAACTAGGGTGTAAGTCCTATGCTGAGTATACTCTTTTGTGCTCTACAATTACTTCATGGGTGTTATTTTTGTTTTCCCAGATACTTCCAGGCTTCAGAAATATCAAATTAATTGAAATAATTTACTTCACCTTATTCTTCCTTAACTCATTATTTTGTCTAATGGGAGTTTCAACGCATTATTTTAATATTTCAGCTCAAAACATTTTTTGCCCATTAAATAAACACATTAATTTCTGACATACCTCTGTTAAGAGAGATGTGCGATACATTCACAGCCTCTACTGAGGACTAGGATCTACTGAACTACTTGACCAGCACAAGGTTTCACATACTGAAGACTAAACAATTTTCACCAGACACCTTTACATCCAGGTATATTATTATTTTTTTCCCAAATGGAAATATGTTCTTTACTTCAAACTACTGATTGACAACTTTTAAATCATGAGCCATTAGTGACCTACCCGTATAATTCTGGCTAAATCATATATATGAAAATTAATGATTTTGATGCCCTAGTGGATTTCATTAGATCATACCAAACTCTAAAAATAACATAAGTAAGCCACACATAGACAAACTGGCCGCAAATTAGTGCCAGTGGTAAAACTTGGCATGTGATCCTGATTTCAGGGGTCCCTAAACTTGATGTAATATTGCTTTTCCCCAAAGACAAATCTAGACAGGGCCTCCTTTAGGCTTTGCTAGTCATGAGGTAAGGATGGGTTTTAGGGGTCCTCCAGTGGAAGGCCCACTGATGGAGGACAGGAGAGAAAAGCAAGACACACACAATGAGGATGGGATAAAGACGGTCATGCTGTCTTCCAGCCTGAGGAAAACTCCAGAAATAGTCAGGATAAGTCCTAAAATGATTATAACTAAAAGCTACATGTAAACCCTATGACCTGTGATTACAGAATGAAATGCAGCTCAGTCCAATGGTCCTTTTCTCTTCCCCACCTAACTTTACCAATTAGGTCAGATGCCCAATGGCACTCTTGCCAAGACATTAACGAAAACTAAATGAAAGTCAGAATGTAAACTGCAATGAAAATTAGAGCGAGTCACTCCTACTGACCATTCTTCAGGGTCTACCCATCTCCTGATCTGGCTTACAAGGCCCTTTTCAACCTGGCTTCCACCTTTCTTTGCTGTTTCTGCCTCCAGTCACTTGTCACCACTTGTACTGAGGAAAATAGTCTAATGTTCATGGCACACAACCGTGCCACCTGAAACATGCTATTCTCTCTGACACTCCCTCCCCTTACCTCAACCATCTGGATAGCTCCTTCCTACCCATCCTCAGCTCAGGTGTCACCTTCGCCAGGAAGATTTTCCTCATTTCCCCAAACTTGGAGTGTCACACACTCTGGGCTCCCATGTCACCTTAGGCATACTTCTGTCAGAGCTCTGGTCACTTTGTGTAGAGTACCTGGTTATTAACTGCTTCCCCTCTGCTTCAAGCTAATGAACAAACATTTATTCATGTTTACAGCCACACCACCAAGTATACCACTGAGCATATTGTTGCCACTAGATAAGTTTTAGCTGAATGAAAATGCAAACCTTTACAAAGAAATTGGGTTTAAAATGTCACTGGCATAACTGAGTTCTACATTCAGATCTGAGGACAGACCAATTCAGAAAAGGAACACAACGAACATTTAGAAATTGGATGCCTTTCAATGAATGTATTTATACTACACAGGTCACTTTTTATTAAATGGAATTATTTATTAAATGAAATAAAAAGCAGGAAACAGAAGAGAAAAACCAAGTTTTATAAGCACCAAATTCCTATTAAAAAGTCTGAATTAAATGACTTTTTCTCTTTTGCCTTTTCCTTAAAATATTTTATGGTAAAAATAGGTTTTATCTCCCTCTCAATCTTGCTAAGGAAACAGAACAAAGATCCTCAAATGGGCTTTTAATGAAATATGTGCTTATTTTGGATACCTTGAATATTTTAAGAAAATTAGAAATTGTAAAATTTTCCATGTTATATCCCAAAATAGATAACTTTAAATAAAAAAAAAAAAACACTTGTGGAAGAAGTGTTATTTCTGCCGTATAGGACTAAAGTTTATATATAGCAAACCATCTAATAATGAATTAGATGCTTCCTTTTCCATAAAAAGAGTAGAAAAGTCTCCCTACTCTCAGAGCCAAAATAGGCTCTTTGGAGTGTCACTATCAATACCCAATTCCATTCCATCAATTGATGACAATGTGAAACTTATGAGAAAAAAGCATTCTCTTTTTGGAACTTTCCTACTACCTTTCTAGAAATATCTAAGGCCCTCATTTTTGTATCAATAATAAAAAGAACTGATAAAATATTTTGTATTTTAGATTTAGAAAAGAATCATAAAACTGTACAGCAATAGGAACCTCATATCAGTGTGTAATAAGGGATACATAGAAAAGTTGTTTATTATAGAGTAATGTTAAAAATATGTAGCTCTATGGTCAAACTCCTTTCTCATTTGTAATAAAGGGTTCCAAAAGCAAAGAACTGCATATCTTGGACTTATAGTTATTTTAAGTATTAACCATTAAAAACTTTCACCGACATTTTGTCATGGACTTTCATGTCCTTGTCCTCCGCTTTCCAGCATGACAGCCAAATTTTCTGGTGCTTCAAATCTAGTTGACATCATGTACACTCTAGTTGTCTCTGGTCTACGGACTTTTCCTTCTCTAAATTTTGGTATTTAACATAAACATTTGGTATCGATGGCCCTCTATTTTTTTTTTATGTTGCTATACTGTTAACTTACAAAACCATCTTGTCAGCTCTTTTGTCCCTATCAATAATATGCATGTTTGCTAAACATGACTCCATAGGTATCTACTGTCACATACAGAAAGCCAAAGAGTGAGATGCAGGCTAGACCCCCCTTCGAGACAGAGAAGATGATATAATTTCATTTCTTTGTTGTGGTTATGTCTTTTGCACTCTCAGAGTGTACCAGGAATAGCACTGGTGGCTTACCTTGTGTTTGGTTTCAGATTTTCTACCGTGGAGAAGGTTTGATTTGTGATTTGAATGGACTTGTTCTTCCCACTGAATGACCCATTTTCTTTGGATATAACTTCGTATTCTGAAAAGTGAAAAAAGCCAATAGATACTTGTCTTTCTCTCTCTGATTTAATTGCTCTTGAAGCTAATAGCATAATAAAACCACTCTCATAAAAGTGAGCAATTGAGGTCGCAGTTCTTGAGGCATATTGATCTTATACATTAGCAATTTCCAGATAGGGATGGTCAGCAGATGATGAAGGTCTCAGAAGCATTTTGGGATTTGTTCATTGACAATTTCTGCTTTCCTTTTACCAGAGAGGAGAAAGGCCTAGTAACTGCTAAAGAGCGTTGACACTCCCGTGGTTGCTGTGGGTGCGTGACCTTTGAATTTGTTAGGTAAGTCAGGTAGCCTGCCACTGTGGGAAAGCCCAGTCTGGGGAAAGCACTGTATGAGGAGTGGTGCTTGAGAAGGAGCTGTGTTTTCTGCTTTACAAGCTTTACAGTGTAGTTGGGGAAAAGGCCACCGAACACGTGGTACTGCTACAAAAAACTTGAGTTCCAAACCATAGCAGCAAATAACAGTTAACCACATAATAAACGCTACTTAACTATGGTTCATTATTTTAAACTATAAAATTAGTTGAGTTTTGTACCTACTGCTTAAGTAAGTTATGCTCCCTTGATCATTTTCTTTGTATTAAAAAAAAAAGTCATGTCCTTAAAGTCTGCATAGAGGTCTGCTTGAATTTCACTCAAAGGCATGTTTTATGAACTTGCAGGGCTCATCAAAAGGGAAAGACATTCAGAAGAAGAGAATACAATTTACACATTTGTTAATTGGTTTTCCCTCCTCTCAGTTGGGATTTAGCTTAATGCATGTGACAAGATGATATAGAGGACTAAAAAACAAACAAAAAGCAAAACAAGCAACAACAAAGTCCCACTCAAAATCAGCTCCATTAATATGAAGAAACACACAAATTCTGGGCATCAGATAAGGTAGAAATGCTGCGAAAGAGCTGGCAAGTTATGCTGGGGATTTCTGACATTACCACTGAGACCAAAGATAAAAGACTAAATATCTGCAATAAAACCAAAAGTGGAATAACTCAGGCAGACCTAAAAATTACCAATTTATATTTAGGAAGTTTTTTTTTTTTTTTTTTAAACAACGGGATCTCACTATGTTGCCTGGGCTAGAGTGCAGTGGCGTCATCATAGCTCACTGCAACTTCAAACTCCTGGGCTCAAATGATCCTCCTGCCTCAGACTCCTGAGTATCTGGGACTACAGGTGCGTGCCACCATGCCCAGCTTATTTTTCTATTTTTTGTACAGTCGGGGTCTCACTATATTGCTCAAGCTGGTCTTAAACTTCTGGCCTCAAGCAGTCTTCCTGCTTTAGCCTCCCAAAGTGCTGGGATTACAGGCGTGACCCACGGCACCTGGCCTAGGGAGGATTCTTAATAATATATTTTAAAAATCCAAAAAGAAGATGACTTTTTTCTGGGTAATTTTATATGGTTATCTTTCCAAAAATTCAAAATTAAACTGGAAGACAGTGGCCATTATATCTGGATACCCAGTGCAGCTATTAAAGTACTAATGACTGATATTTTGCACCTTCCTTCAGGCTTTTCTGATCCCAACCCACCTCTCAATTGGCTGTGTATTCTAACAGAGTGGAAAGGGAGGGAGGCACAGTGGGAGGACCCTAAATTCAAATCTATCCATTTTGTATCTTTTCCTCTGTTGTAAAGGGATGTTTGCTAAAAAAAAAAAAAAAAAAAGTGGAAGTAATTAAAATATAAGTAAAATTGATTTTTTTAAAAAATGGAAACTGCATGGTATAACAGAAAGGGACAAAACAAGCCTCTTGCCTTGAACTTGGTCTCAATTCTTCCCATTGTAAAATGCCGATAATAAATCTTCATAGTGTTTTGCTTGTGGGGGTTAAATTAGGAACATATGGGAAGTTCCTAATAATATTTTCCATGTATTTTGCTCAACAGGTGGTACCTATTATTACTGTTGCTTTTATAATTCTTTATCATCCCTGAGTTGTATTCTGAAAATAGCATCACAAAAATTTTAAGATTCCAGTTGGAAAGATTCAAGTGCTGCTTAGTCACCAAAAAAACAGTTTATATGACACTCTAATTGGTTATGCATTAAAGCAGCCACATTGAAAAACCATCTTTGGCTTGGTACATTCCTCATAGACTGTATGATATCCTACTGATACTAAGTCAGCCTTTCAGTACTTAAAAATTCTATTGTACATTTTCGTTTGACTCAGGTTTTAATAGTTGATTTAATAATATTTTTTTCCTGGAGGATAAAAGTTTTCAAAATGGATCTAGAAGCTTCCTTCATAATTAAAAAGACATTTAGAATTTCTCTCTGAATTCTTGCTTTTGAAAATATGTTTGTCTTATGATTTGTAAATATATCTTTCATTTTTGATGCTTTAAGGGGCCAATAATGCCTTTTTGTAAATTCACCCACATTATAAAAATTGCTTCTATTATTGCTACTACTGACAAACATTAATTTAACAATTTCTAATTTGTGCTGCAAATTCAAATACTTTACTTAATTTTATCCTCAGGATAAATTGATAACAATGGGAATTATTATTATTAAAGATAAAGAAACTAAGACTCAACAAGGCCAATTATATATCCAGGTTGCATATCTAGAACAAAGCAGGCCTGGGATATTTAAACATATGCCAGGAGGCTCTTGGAATATCACATTGCAATGACTTATAACTAACTTTAAGTTGTCCAAAGACCCAGGCTATGACCAATTTTCAGGTGCACCTATTTCAACTTCAGTGTAGGAGGGACATGTAAAAGCAGCTGAATTTGGATGTATTCACTGGAACTGAATATGGCCCTATCAACTGAAAAAAAGATTACTCACACCAGCTAACTCAGGGGAAATGAAGAATACAATTCACTCTTTTTGTTATTTCTCAATACCTTCTTGCAAAGCCAGTTCCAGTGATATAAGGATTAATCCCTGTATTATCTGAGCTGCTGATTTATAAACAATGACACTTGAAATCAAGTGGTATGTAATGAAACACTAAATCGAAATGGAAAAAAAAAACTGAAACAGAGTCTTAGGGCAAATCCTCCAATGTGTAAATATGGACTACAGCAATGGTTAAATATGAACTTATTTCTACTTAGGAAACATTATAGCTAAAGAAATATCCTTATCCATAAAAATTGTTATTATAAGTCCCCTGTATCTTGTAAAAGATTCTAAGCAAACCATTAACATTTAGTAGCATTACAAAAGCAATTGGTTAACGTATACTCTTATCCATGATTCTTGAAATTAAAAATTTATAAAATCAAAAAGGAAAATCCTTCATCTTTGAAAAGTTAAATCAAATATTATTGACATATCCAACTGGATATGTATTAGATGAATCAATTCTAACTTGATGTCCCACATTTAAGGCAAATGAAATTTTAAAGATCATTTGATTTTATGAGAACTAAGCCTCAAACTATCATAGGAACTCTTTATTAACATAGTATGTGGATGGAGAGTTTTGGACGTTTTAATACATGTAGATAATCGATATTAGGAGATTGATTTTTAGATATTGAGATGGTAGTCCCAAGTAAAAAGCAGGACTAGGCAAATGTCTAGGAACCAAGGGAAAGTAGGTTGCTTCTTTCTCAAAACAAAGACTAGGTTGGATGCAGTGACACATGCCTGTAATCCCAGTGACTTGGAAGGCTGAGGCAGGAGGATTGCTAGAGTCCAAGAGTTTGACGCTGTAGTAGGCTATGATCGTACCACCGTACTACAGCCTTGGTGACAGAGGGAAATACTGTAACTAAAATAAAAAAACAAAACAAAACAAGGGCTAGCTTTGCATGAAAAAAGGAAATTCATAAGAAAAAAAATGGTAAAGAAAGCAAGCTAAGCAAACAAAGACTGCTTATCCTGGAAGTTGTCCAGATCAAATGATTCCATCTGAGGAGAAACAGCAGCTGTTTTTTTACACAGAAAACATTTTTGGCAGATCCTGAATCCCACCACTCCCTACCTGGCCCTGTGTGCTGCTTCTCTCTACTCCTGACAGCCTTTTAGTCAGCCCCTCTATTCCCTGTCTACCTGTACCAGGTACATGGCAGGGACCTGGAACTTCCCATGTACTCACATTGACCATTTGCTATATCTTCTAGCTGATTTAGGTTAGTCTTTCCCTCACCACTCTTGTGTGACCATCCTGTTCACTATGGAGAACCAAATTGTTATAACTAATTCAAAGAGCGACTCAGGGTTTCTTATTTTTCATGGTCATTTTTAGAGTAATTGGGTAGATGGTGGCAGAATCAAATTTTTTTTTTTTTTTTTTTTGTGAGACAGAGTCTTGCTCTGTTGCCCGGGCTAGAGTGCCGTGGAATCAGCCGAGCTCACAGCAACCTCAAACTCCTGGGTTCAAGCCATCCTCCTGCCTCAGCCTCCCAAGTAGCTGGGACTACAGACATGCGCCACCATGCCCGGCTAATTTATATATATATATAAATTATATATATATATAAATTTGTTTTGTTTTTGTTATTTCTCAATACCTTCTTGCAAAGCCAGTTCCAGTGATATAAGGATTAATCCCTGTATTATCTGAGCTGCTGGTTTATAAACAATGACACTTGAAATCAAGTGGTATGTAATGAAACACTAAATCGAAATATATATAATATATATATTTTATTTTTTAGTTGTCCAGATCATTTCTTTCTATTTTTTAGTAGAGACAGGGTCTCGCTCTTGCTCAGGCTGGTCTTGAACTTCTGATCTTGAGCCATCCACCCTCCTTGGCCTCTCAGAGTGCTAGGATTACAGGTGTGAGCCACCACGTCCGGCTAGAATCAAAATTTTTTGAGATGACCAGAAACAGAACTTTTGTTTTTATTTCTCCTAAAACAGTTGAAATAACTTTAACCTGCTTGAAAGTTCTAGGTCAATTTGGAAATTGGGTTGGTAAAAGGAAAACTAGTTCAAATATCGTCAGCAATGGCAATTCCTCATGTTCTTGGTAATGAAAAGTCTAGCTATGTCTTCATATTGTGAATTCTGAGAGAAGACGGAAGAAATGCAGCTTAAAGAGATATGCTAAATTAAGTGGGAGCCCATAACAAGGACAAAGATGTTTTTTCTTCATATTGTGACACTTTCAACCATAACGTGCCATAAGAACAGCAGAACTCTGCTAGGACTTGCTCCTCCTCAGATATGCTTCACGTATCACAGTTGATCCAGGGTACCCTATTCCCAATGCATCATGTTATCAATGCTTCCCACAGTATTAATGGTTTTGGTGCCATGATCTTACCAGTGACAGTGTCATTTAGTGGCTTTTCCCAGTCCAAGATGACAAATGAGGGGCACCCTTCCACGGTGACCACAGTGAGGTTGGTAGGTGGGTTCTGTGGTGGGCTGGTGGCATTCCCATCTGTGGCCTCCTCTTTGGGGAACCGCTTGACAGAGTCAGTAATGGAGCAGGGACTGTTGTCAGGCTTTTGGATGTATCGCACATGAGGACCTATAAGAGACAGGACTCTGATGTTTAAGAATTTTGTGAAGAAGATGGCAGTGAGTTCATAAATTTAATTATTTGCTTAAGGACATCTGGTCTCATATAAGCAGGTAGTTGAAAGCAGTGTTGTAGATGGTTCAAACCTGGAAAACCCAAAATCTTGTCTCTGAGATACATGACACAGATAATGTTGACTTACTAAACAGGTTTGGCTTATGCTAATATCCAAAAGTAATTTGGTCCCTCTTTAAATATCATAATTTATAGGGAAGTGAGTCTTACCTCACTGGTGGGGAATATTTAGTCCTTTGCTACACAAAATTCTGGTCCCACCTAATAAACCTTAAAAGCCAGACTCAAAAGCATCAAGTGGTTTCAAGTAATTTTATTGTACACCACAGAACAAAACTCAACAATATTTTAAAAATAAAAAAAATATTTTTTGGATCTGAGATCCAAAAAGCTCAGAGACATCTAAGCACAACAAACATGAAGAAAATGATGTCAATCATAATCAAGTTTCTCGAAACCAGCAATAAAGAGAAAATCCTTTAAAAAGACAGAGAAAAAAAGACATCTATAGACCAACAAAAATAAGGATTGTGGCAGACTTCTCACTTGAAAGAATGCAAGTAAGAGGCAGCAGACGAACATCTTCAAATATTGAAAGAAAAAGCATCATTTAGAATTCAGTGAGTAGTGAGACTATCTTTTAAAAAACGAAAGCACAATACTCTTTTTAGACATACAAAACCCACAAGAATTCATTACCAGCAGATCCTCACTACAACAAATATCAAAGGAATTCTTTCAGGTAGAAGGAAAACGATACCAGATGGAAATACGGGTCCACACAAAGGGATGAAAAGTGCTGGAAAGGTAATTATATAGGTAAATGTACACAGTGTTTTCCTTATTATTTCTAAGTAATAATTTACTGTTTAAAATAAAAATACTTTAGTATAATGTATATAACATTTAAAAGTAAAATGTACAATAAAAATAGCCCAGAGGCTGAGAGAAAAGCAGCTATGCTAGTGTAAGTTTCTTATATACTGTATGTGAAGTTATATATTATCACTGGAAGGTAAATTGTGATAAGTTAAAGATACATACCATAACCCCCAAAGCAGCCATTCAAATAATAAAGAGTTATAGCTAATAAGACAACAATAAGGTAAAATGGAATCATAAAGTACTCATCCCAAAAAAAGGCTGGAAAAGGAGAAAAGAGGAAAAAAAGAATAGTGTTGCTCTGTAGAGTTGTCTCCTATAGAGAAATATAAGATTTCAGGAGTTTTGCAGGGCTTTGCCCTGAAGAATATGTGAACGTGTTAGTTTCACATATCAAAAGCTGCCTCACCTCAGGAGGGCATCTCACCAGTCAGCAGTGCTTTCCATGGTGATGCTGTGTCTCAGACCTGTGTCAGCTTGCGCCTGCTTCTATACGACAAAGTTTGGCATGGGGCCACAGGGTGAGAACCAATCAAAGAGTGCCCACCCTACAGACACCTGCAGCTAAAAGCAATTATCCTAAGGCACAATTCCTGCATCACTCCTGACTATCTGTCTCCATCAACAAAAAACTAGATAAAGAAATATAGAGCCACTATATTTCTGTTTAACTTTTCTGCTAAGTGATAATTTTATCTTAGGACTTAGAAGTTTGTCTTAGAAAGATTTTGTAACCGTTTGCTCATGTAGATGAAGTTAATTAAGGGATCTCTAAAAGCCTTTTGGGAGACTTTTAACCTAAAATGAACCACCTTTTATTATGTAAATCTGTTACCCCTGGCAACCGATCATTGTACCAATAAATACTGATGCAGGACTTCACTCGTGGACTCACAGCTCACGGGAATGCTGGAGGTCTCCTGAATCCCTCAACTTTATAAAACTATACTTTATAAAAACTGTACTTTCATCTCTGTGTATTCTTTTATTTCTATATTCTATTATTTTCTATTTCTAATATTTCCTTATCCCTTGCGATGACCCCTGCCAAAGGGACCCGATTTTTGCTGGGAGCATAGCTAACTCCCCACAGAACAGATGGGACAAATAGAAAACAAATAGCAAGATGAAGATTTAAACCTGACAGTATCAATAACCATATTAAATGTAAGGTTCTATGCACCCAAAATAAAATGAAGAAATTGTTAGACTGGATAAAAAAGTATCACCCAACTATATGATGCCAATAACAAAAACATTTTAGATAGGTTAAGTAGGTTAAAAATAAAAGGATGAAAAAAAAGATAACACTAATCAAAAGAAAGCTTGACTGGATATAGAAATACCAACAAATTATATTTCAGAGCAAAGAATATTACCAGAAACAGAAAAGATCATTTTGTAATGATAAAGTATCAATTAGGAATTTACTACAATCCTAAGTAATTTAGTTCTGTACCAGAATACAGACCTTTAAAATACACAAAGCAAAAACTGATAGAACTGCAAGTAGAAATAAATCCACAATTACAGTCAGAGATTTCAATACTCTTTTCTCATTAATTGATAGATCAAGTAGACAGAATATCAGTAAGGAGGCAGAACTACACAATACAGATAAGCAACTTGACCTAACTGACATTTATAGAGCACTTGTTATGGATTGATTTGTGTCCCTCTAAAATCCATGTGTTGAGGCCCTAACGTCCAGTGTGACCGTATTTGGAGACAGAGATTTAAAGAGGTTATTGAGGTTAAATGAGGTCATAGGGTAGATCCCTAACCCAATCTGACTGTGTCCTTAAAAGAAAAGGAAGACAACAGAGATGTGCATGCACAGAGAAAAGGGCACAGACGACACAGTGAGAAGGTGGCAGGCCATCTGTAAGCCAAGGAGAGAGGCCACAGGAAAAACCAAACCTGCTGATTTCAGACTTCTTGCTTCCAGAACTGTGAGAAAATAAATTTCTATCATTTAAGCCACCAAGTCCGTGGTATTTTGTCATGGCAGCCCTAGCAAGTTAATTCAACCCTCCATTTAAGAGTAGGAGAATATACCTGTTCTTTTCAAGTACACACAGAACATGTACCCAGATAGACCACGTTCTAGACCATAAAAAAGTCTCAGTAGATTTAAAAGGATTCAAGTAATACAGAGTATCAGCCCAGAACAGAGGTAAATTAAACATCAATAAGAGATTGATCTCTGAGAAATCTGTAAATATTTAGAAATTAAATATTTATTTATTTATTTACAAATAATATACTTCTCAGTAATTAATAGGTCAAAGCAGAAATTAAAAGAGAAATTGAAAAGTATGTTAAATAAAAATGAAGACACAACATATCAAAAAATTTTAGATGCTGATTAAGTAACATCTAGGGGGCAATCTGGAACACTAAATGCCATACTGAAAGAGAAGAAAGACCTTTGTCTCCATGGTGCTATCAGTAAGCCTGCTGTGTTAAGCAAAAGTTTGGTGGTTTGAGCCCACCCAGGGATTGAGAGCTTTGGTGCCAAAGTTTGTTTAAAAAAAAAAGAAGTCTCAAATCAAGGAGCTCATTTTCTACCTTAAAAAAACTAGAATTAGAAAAGAAAATTAAACCTAAATTAAGCAGAAGAAAGGAATTCAGAGCCAAATAAAAATAAATGAAATAGAAAACAGAAAACACAGCAAGAGAAAAATCAGTGAAAAAAAAGTTGGGCTTTTCAGATCCAAGGAGAACTGGTAAACTTACAGACTGATTAGACAACAGAGGAAAAAAAGATACACATTAGTAATATCAGGGATGAGAGAGGTGACATCAGTATAGATTCTACAGGTATTAATAAAGGAATATTATGAACAAACAGATGCCAATAAATTTGACAACTTAGATGAGATAGACTATATCTTGAAAGATACAAACTACCAAACCTCATTAAGGAGGAAAAAATATTAATATTCTGAATATCCCTATATCTATAAAAGAAAGTGAATTTATATGTAAAAACCTTCCCACGAAGAGAATGTGAGGTTCAGAGGGCTTCACTAGTAAATACTGCTAAATATTTATGGAGAAGCAATAGCAATTCTAAAAAAACTCTTCCAGAAAATTGAAGAGGAGAGTTCGGCATCATTCTGATATTCAAACTTGAACTACAGATCAATATCCTTCAAGAATACATTGCTACAAAAAATTTTGGCAAATTAAATCCAACATTATATAAAATAAGAATACATTATGACCAAGTGGAGTTTGTCCCTGAAATTCAAGGTTAGTTTAAAATTAAAAAAATCAAGTACTTCATCATATTAACAAACTAACAAAGAAAAACCATATAATCATCTCAATAAAAGCAGATAAATCAAGCATAATCTAGCATCAATTTCTGATAAAAATTATCACCAAACTAGGAATAGAATGAAACATTCTTATCCCAATAAATGAATCTATGAAAAATGTACAATACTGTACTTAACAGTGAAAGACTGAATTCTTTATCCATAAGATCAAAAAGAAAAATATGTTTTTTCTTATAATTTCTATACAATATTTTACTAGAAGCTCCAGTCAGTACAATAAGACAAGAAAAAATAAGGCACCCAGGTCAGAAAGAAAGAAGTAAAACTAGTCTCAGATGACATAATTGTATAGAAAATCCAACGTGTCTACAAAAAAACTACTAGAATTAATGAGTTTTGTAAGGTTCCAGGATACAAGATCACTGTATAAGATTTTTTTCCCTACATATTAGCAATGAACAATTGGAAACTGAAATAAAAATACTACTTCTATATTTTCTGTATACTGAAAACTATAAACCATTGGTGAGAGAAATTTTAAAAACCTAAATATTAATAAATGGTGAGATATATCATGTTCATAGGTGGGAAGACAATACTTTTTAGCTGTGAATTATTCCCAATTGACCTATAGATTCAATACAAGTCATCAAAATCTCAGTAACCTATTTTTTAGATAGTGACAAGATAATTCTAAAATTTATATGGAAATGGAAAGGACTAAGAATCACCTAAACAACTTTGAAAACTAAGAACAACATTGGAAGTCTAACACAACCTGATTGCGAGATACCACAGGAATCCAGAAAGTGTGGTGTTGATGTAAATGTACATAAAAGATCAACAGAACAGCCTAGAGAGCCCCAAAATATATCCACCTATATATGAACAATTGATTTTTGACAAAGGTACAAACACAATTCAGTGGAGAAAGAATAGTTTTTTCAACAAATGATGCTGGAACAGTTGAATATCTGTAAGCAAGAAAACATGTGCTTATACCTTGTATGACATATAAAATTTTGCACAATATGGATCACAGACTTAAATGTAAATGTATAAAACTTCTAGAAGGAAACTATAGGAGAAAACTTTTGTGACCTCTAATTAGTGAATGATTTCTTATATATGGCACCAAAAATACAGATATTAAAGTAAGGAATATTATGAATAATTTTATGCAAATAAACTTGACAACTTAGATAAAATGGACTCATACTTTGAAAGCTCACTAAGGAAGACAAAATATGCGGAATAGCTCTATACCAGTTAAAGAAAGTGAGTTATGAAAAATATTGATATACTGGGGTCCATTAAAATTAAAAAGACACACACTGGGAGAAAATATTTGTAAAATATGTATATAAAAAAGGTCTTATACCAAGAAAATAAAGATTCTCAAAATTCAACATTAACAAGCAACTCCATTTTAAAAAATGGGCAAAAATTTGGACATACTAAAAAGATATACAGTTGGCAATAAATAAGCACATGAAAAGATATTCAACATCCTTAGTCATCAGAGACATGCAAATTAAAATCACAATTGGATACCACTAAAAACCTATTAAAATGGCTAAAATTAAACAGACTGACCATACTAAACAGTGAGCATGTGGAGGAACTAGAACTCTCAACACTGCTGACAGAAAAAGAAAAGAGTATATCCATTTTGGAAAACAGTTTGATAACCTCTTAAAATGTTAAATATACACTTATATATCATATAGCCATTCTCCTTCTATTTGTCCAAAAGTAATGAAAGCATATAGCTATACAAAGACTTTTATATGAATAGTCACGGAAGCTTTATTGGTAATGTAAAAAAATTAGAAATACCTAAATATCATGAGCAGGTTTAATAAAGAAACAAATTATTATTTATATCCATATAATAGAACACCAGTCAGCAATAAAAAGGAATGGACTATTGGTACATATAGCAACATGGACAGATCTCCAAATGATTACATTGGTAAAAGAAGCTAGACCAAAAAGAGAATTCATACTGTCTGTTTTCAACTTATATAAAATTCCATAAAGTGCATACAAATTTATAGTATAGCAGATATGCATTACCTGGGAACTGGGGGTTAGGAGAGAAGAGTAGAGGAAGAGATTGCAAAGGTACATGATGAAACTTTTGGAAGTAATGCATGTGTTCATTATCTTGATTGTGATGATGGTCTCATGAGTGTACACATGTGTTAAAAATGTATGTATCAAATGTTACATTTAAGAAAAAAATGTTAGAAAAGGAAATACTGGGTTCTATATATTCTATCTCTCCTACTATTGTAGATTATTATTCAAAAATATTCTTTATGTCTATGGAAGGAGTATACTTCCCCAATTCTTGATTTGAACTTGGCTATGTGACTTTTTTTGGCTAATGCACATTGGCAGATATGACACAGAGAGTAGCTTGAAATGTGGTTGTGCATTCGGAAGCACTCTTTCTTGATTTTGTATTGTCCAGAGAATAGCTTCATGGTTTCTCCTGGGTCATTGTTGGTCCTTTATCTTAGGCATCAGAATGAACACATGAAGGGTGGACCAGAGCCCAATCCACAAGAGGCCCAGCTGTACCTGCTGCTGGAAGCAGAACCATCTAATCAAGCATGTCTTAGATCAGCTGACCCTCAGTTGACTTGCAGACACATGAAAAATAAATCCTTATCATAGCAGGCTACTAAGATTTTGTGGTTGTTTGTTTTACAGCAACAGCTGACTGATATACCCACGAAAATGGCCTTGTCGAAATTGAGATTTGGAGCCATCATACATACCTTTGAATCTGGGCTTCCCAAGAGGATCAGTTTCTCTTGTTGGACTTGAGCTAAAGTCAGTTATATTATCTGAGAATGGAAGATAATAAACAATTTTGGCAAGATAAAAAAAAAAGCATCACAATACAACGAAAAAGTAGTAAAGACTAAAGATATTCAATATTTCCCCTAGTAAACTGCTGAAAGCTTTGATTTCCTTTATTATTATTTGTATTCATATATAATAAAAGGCCTTTAATTGTGTCTTGCTGCAAGGTATTCTGGAATATAATAAATAATGAATTCAACATTACAACCAAGTAGTTAATACTCATTAACAAATTAAAATATGTGTAGTTAATGTAATTTAGTAGTAAACATTGGGTAGTCTAGATCTGTTTAGGATTCAAACTTAGGCACTTTTTTCTATGTCTGCTAAGATAAAGAGTGTACGCTATAAGGAAGCATTGAAAGGAAGTATAATTTTAAAATTAAAGAGACCCATATTAATCATAAAATTGAGTAAAACAGAAGCCCAGAACTGAGGCTCTCCCCTCCCATTTGAAATCTTTTAGTACCTTGTAGCTAAGCATCCAGTGAGAACTGACTGCCATACTAACCCAGTTCTTCTCCAGAGGCAGGGACTGTTGGTTGCTTTATCTCTGTCTCTGTCCTCTCCCAGGGTGCTCCAGTAGGTCTGAGTGTTGCCCTCAGGGGTGGGGAAGTGATTGGGTCTGATGAAATGATTCCTGTAATGTAGAGCCAAAGTAGTCAGGCTTTATAAGAACACTGCCAAGTCTCCCATTTATTTATTCAATGAATGTTTATTAAGCACTTACCATGTGGCTTGGCACCATAGGCCAGGCTTGGAGAGAAAACAAGATGTGGTCCTTGATGGAGATAGATGTGTGAGCCAAGTATAGTGAAGCCTTATGGTTATTGGGAAAGAACTAGGTAAGGTCACAGAGTGGGCAAGAAGAGGGAGTGGTTCTGTGTATGAGGAAGGATGGAGGATTGTTGGATTGGGTGTGTGGGAGTGCCTTCATGGAGAGTGTGCCAATAAGGAGGAGAAGTGACTGGTAGGTAGGGATGACAGGTGGAACAAGAACCATGCCAGGGAACCATGAAACAGCTAGGTGTGTTTAATTTGAAGGGGTGAGGGTGGAGAGGGCCCAGAAATGCAGTCAGGGCTGAGAATGGGGGGCAGGTTAGATCACGAAACAACTTGTACTTTGCGGATTTGGATGTTATTTTTAGGTAACAAGGACCGACTGATTTTCAACAGGGAAGTAACATGATACAATGACAGGATGGATGCTTAGGGCACAAGGCTGGTGAAAGAGAGATGTCAGGGGTCCAGTGTGCCGTGTAAGCAAGGGAAGGGGAGGTGAACTCCGGCAGAAGCAGTGGGACTGGGTGGATGGGATGGACACGGGATGGCCAGGAGACTCACTGGCCAGTACGGGAGCTGGCCAGAGAAGGAGGAAAAAGATCCCTAGCACAACGTCCATGATTCTGGCCTGGTGGCCAGTATGGTGCTACTTGACTTGTTACATTAACAATGACTCCTCTACTCCAGAAACACTTGTAAGTCTCGAAAACTGGATCCATCCCAAGGTCCAGGCAAGTCTGCGTATTATGAGTAGAGAGGAGGCTAGATTGGATTTCATATTCCTCCTGGAAGAAAGAGTCATTCTCGGGCAACAGAAGTCAAGGGAGACAAGCCTGACCGAGGACTGTGGCCCAGCGTGGCACTGCGGGTGAGTCAGTCAGAAGGGCCTCAAGTCCAGCCCCGGGGGGCTCATGCTCCTGGTCTTACTGGGAATAGGCCACCAGAAGACAGGTGGCCTATTGCACTGTGGCCCCAACAAGCTCTTTAGAGCTGTCAGGGGCAGCAGGAAACGCCATCAGGGCATTTTTACTCTGGCAGGGACAGTGGAACTGGGAAGCCTTGGTAGATCTGAAGATAGGGGACAAGAGGCAGATGTGCTCACAGGCACATGTGAGAGCCTCTCGGAGGACTCCCAGATGTGTAGTTGGAATTTAGGATATGCTTTCTGTGATGTGAATCAGGCCAGATTTCTACAGTTGCCCTTGTTTGCTGTTTGTCTCTTCAGTGAGAGAGTTCCTCTGAGTTAGCAGTGGGGGGTAGGGGATGGGAGGTGTGGAGCTGGGACCAGATCTCATCTCAGAAGTGGAACGTGTTTATGGTTTTTCTTCAGGCTGACCAGGCTGTACCAAAGTTACACTAACTGACCAAGGCCCTCAAACTGTAGTCGAAGACACACAAGCTTACAGGGTAGCTCTGTGGGAGTGGCCCCCCAAGTTTTCCATGGGCACACTCAGGCATCAGTCTGTGACACGCCTAGTCTGACCCAAAGGCCACTGGAACTCAAATAACAGCTGCCCCAGGTAACAATAGATGGGGAGGAGGCCAAGTCCCTGGGCCTTGACTCAGAAAGGCACCAGAAGCATGGGCATGGGGCTCCAGCCCATGGGGAAAACCATCTAGATAGAATTCACTGTGCATAAGAGACATCATAAAAGCTCCACCACAATATCCTCCTTTCATCCTGTGAAGAGTGGCAGCCACTGCCTTTCATGTAAATCCTCATCAGTTTTATCATTCACAGCTGTCTTTAACACTTTTATGCATATCTTGATTTCACCTACAAAATATGTAGGAAGTAGAGATTTGGGGAGAGGGAGGAAAGATGGGGAAGAGGCTGCAGTTTGCTGGCAGGTCCTGGGGGAAGAGCCCTTAATAGAAATGAGGTCAAGCTTTCCTCTTACCTGGGTCAGTTTTCACTAACTCTTACTTTTATCCATTTATTCACTCAGTTATTACCTATCGAATATCTTCTATGTGCTAAGCACTGGATTTGGTTCTGGGAAGTCAGAGAAAACATATCAAGGACTCTGTCATCGCAGAGCTCAGTCTGGTAAGAGAAGACAAGTATGCAATCAAACAGGACTAAAACAATTTTCTCTTTGCTCTAACAGAGGTGTATGTCAAGGACACGTAGAACAGAGAAGCAATGCTAAGATTACCTTGGTGAGTTAGGGAAGGTTTCCTTAAGAAAAGGATGAAGTATGTGTATCCCAGGCCTGGGAGGAGTCATTCTCTGGCGGGGAGCAACATGTGCGAGGCCTGCAGGTGAGAGGCGGCTTGCCTCCTAAACACATCCCTGCCTGGTTGCACAGGATAGGTTTGCTCAATGGCATATTTTAGTCTCAAATCGTCCCCTGAGTACTGTAATACTGGGGCTGGCAGGAAGGTTGTTGGACAGAGTAGCTTTCAGTGAGATGTATAGGATTTCATTTCAGGAGACAGAATGATGAGTTGATGACAGGGCATCACATTTTCCATTGACCCTGGGGCTTGGCAGTTACAGCATCCTGTCCAAATAAGCCACTTGTTGATGGGCCTGTGTCAGCTTCAATCTAGGGTCCAAGAACACAGACTTCTAAGAAGCAAACTGGTCTAGATGCAGAAGGATGCTTTCTTTCACTCTGCCATTCAAAAGTCAGGTTATGAGTCCTCAAAGCTGTCATTTATAGTGTTTTGTCTCCGTGCCAACACAAGCACGTGTCACACACTCCAGTGGCTTGTCCTCTGCCTGAGCCAGCATGCCAAGAAGGAAATCATGGAGGGAAAAAGAAGGTATATGATGAACGTACCTGCACTTCCTGGCTTCCCGGTGACGTTATTTGGTGGTAACGGTTTTCTTCGTGGGGGTGTAGGTCTGGGTGGCAGGGGTGGGCGGCGAGTGCCTGGGGTTGTGGACGAGAGATTATATTACAGATAAAGCCACCATAAGAATTCACTATGCAAAAATCACAGTTTTTTTAATAAAAAATGTTTAATAAGTAGCAGTTGGATGACAGCAAATCTGCAGAAAAGTGCATATGAATAACATACTGATATTCCCGTAGACTAATATTGGTAATGTACCCAGAGATGACAAATCACATTAATATACGGAAAACGTATCTTCTAATTATAGATGAAAACACAGTTGATACAGGTGATCCTTTGTATCCTGTGGGTTCCTAATCCATTGATTCAGCCAATGGTGGATGAAAAATATTCAGAAAAAAACTCCATAAAAGTAACAATATATCAATAAAAAATAACAGAAAATACAGTATAACAACTATTCATGCAGCATTTACATTGTGTTAGGTATTATGGGTAATCTAGAGATGATTTAAAGCATACGGGAGGATGGGCATAGGTTATATAAGCATATTGAGCATCCTCAGATGTTGGTATCTGAGGGGAGTCCTGCAACCAATCTCCCCCGGACACCGGGGGACATCTGCATAATGGTATGTCTGCCTTTCGAAAAGCTGTATAGATATGTAGAATTTAACAACTTTTGTTTTTCACATAAATTTAACAGTTTCTGAACTTCATTATCCCCAGTTGCCTTTGATTTTGAGATTTCAATACCTGTTAAAGAAAATAAAATTTTAGGATCCTCTAAATTTATTATGCCAAGGAAGAAGTTAAGCCCTGGAAACTGAGTCACATAGCATGTTTGCAATTCTGCTTCGTAGATTATAGATTAACTCCCTTCCTCATTGTTCTTGTTCTATAAATGACTAAGAGAGACTAGAAACCAGACTTCTCCCCTTCTAATCACTGATCTTTGTTATGGGTAAACTGCCTTATTTATTGTCCTGTGCCTAACTCAGATCAGGTGGTGCCCATGACAGTTACATCTTCTGTGGAATGTTAAATATATATTTCCCAAAAGAAAAAGACTACCTTGACTAATGAATAGTTATAACTATGATGTTGAAATTCCGTTAAACTTCCCCAAGCTTTGTATGAGTGATTTCAAATTTCTATATTTTGGAACTCTGACTTACGTTCTTTGGAATCTGTGCTTCCTGGGCAGTTCATCCTCAAACTTTGACAAAAAAGGATTCTGACTCTTTTGATTATTTTAGGTTGACACACCATTTTAGCTTACATTGTTAAAGCTTATAATTTCTCCTTCTGTGGATATTCCACCCCATCTCCAGCTCTATTATGTAATTATAATTAAACAAACACCTTCAGAACTTCTCCAGTGATTACATAGAAGTAACTCTGATGGCAGAAACAACAAGGTTTTGTCCGTGCAGAGCAGAGTCACTATGAGCAGTTGTGGTTGTTTATTGCACCAGGCCAGGGCGGTAAGAGTGGAAGCCGCTCTGCTCACTCACCCATGAGCTCCAGCTCCAGCCCTGAGGAAGGACATGTTTTTCTAACTGGTCTGCCTAAAGGGTGGGATCGAGAGGCACCTTTTTATAATTTGCACAACGGTGCCCATTTTCAAAAAGGTTGGCAAGGCTAAAGATACTTGGAGCAGTCCACTTTAACCCACATTTTTTGTCTTGTGTTATAGCTTAAAAATTTATCTCTTTTTTCGCATAACATATGTTCGTTTTAAAGTCTTCAAATAAAATTATCAATCCAGGAAAATGCCCTGTAGCATAAAGTACTGCCTGTAATACTAGGAAGAGAAAAAGAGAGAAGAGAAAGTGTGCATGTTCAGGGGAGTGGTAACGTTTGGGACATTAAGATACCAGAGTAGGTCTCACAGTATCCTCTTAAAAAAAGCAGAGAGAGCTTAGGCCGGGTGTGGTGGCTCATGCCTGTAATCCTAGCACTCTGGGAGGCCAAGGCAGGAGGATCGCTTGAGCTCAGGAGTTTGAGACCAGTCTGAGCAAGAGTGAGATCTCATCTCTACCACAAATAGAAAAATTAGCTGGTTGTGTTAGCACATGCCTTAGTCCCAGCTATTTAGGAGGCTGGGGCAGGAGTTTGAGGTTGCAGTGAGCTATGATGATGCCACTGCACTCTACCCAGGGCGACGGAGCAAAACTCTGTCTCAAACAAACAAACAAAGGAGAGACCTTATTCAGCGCAAAGGTTTCCGAGTCACCAGCGTCATACTTTTGGCCTATTACATAGAGCATACTCTTAAATTAGGAACATAAATAATTCTTTCAGGCAAAAGGATATTGCAATGAATCACAGAAGAGTAAAGCTTAAACATGATTAAAAACTAAAACCCATGGTGATTCTGCAGAATTTGTTCATCATGATCCCTTAGAATATTATAGAAAGTAATTATTAAAGTAGTACCCCATTTGGTTCTTATTAACATTTGATTTCTGTACAGGGATCTTTTCGTTCCCATAAAGATAATATTTCAAATGGTTTTCCAGCAATACTCATGCACTGTTTGCCTGGTTCTGACACTTTGCAGGCTGTGCGGACGTTGCTGTTTTTTCTGCAACAATGACACTGCAGTTACTGTCCAAGTTTCAGAGCTGAGTTGCCATAAGGGAGTCAGCATCTTGTTCCTTACCTGGTCTTTTTGTGGAGTGGTATGAGTCCACCAACACATCTCTATCAAAACCTGATGGCTGAGGTGCTTGTTTGATCCCTATGGGCAGAGATAACGAGAGGGAATAAATATACGGTAAAAATGCACTAAACGTTCTTCTCCATGAAGACTTGGTAGAGTTGTCAATAATAACGTGCATTCTTTGCAGAGCAGAGGCACTGATGCTCTTGTGTCCAGACACTTTAATTGGCTTCTACTATCTGGCTATAGAAAAAATTCAAAACCCTGAATTCCCTGGTTGTGATATTTTCTCTGTAGACTTAGCATTTGATTGTGCATTGTGGTTTTCAACAACACTCATCCCACACTGTCTTTCCTGGGTGGTACTGCCGCCCCAAGCAGAATTTCATCTGTGTTGATTTGCCACTTTTTGCCAATATTCACGGGTGAATTTTGTAGTTTTAAAAAAAAAATTCACCCAACCCCTCCATTCCCATTAAAAAAAACACACACACACATACAAAACACCTTAGAATTTCAATGTGTTTGGGTTTATACTTACTGAATTGACTTTAAAAATATTCCTGGAGAGGCACTGGCTATCAGGCTGCTGAAGCCACAAATGATCTTTACCTCTGGGATCTGTAAATTAGTCCTGGGCAGGCCCAGAACTCCAAATATTGTTTGGAAGAAACTGATCTGAAAATCTGTATGGCATTTTGTCTCCTAAATCCCTCAAACAATCCAGTGGTTATTATTCAGCCATTCACCTAGATACCCAGGCTTGGATTTTGGGTAGTTATTCTAGGGTAAAGGGAACCAATTTGGTTTCATCCTATTTTTAAAAATTATTCTTTTATAAAATAATCTTCCCTTATATGGCTGATAGTCTTCATTATAATAGAAATAGACATTTTTAGAATGTAAATAGTAAAAATAGCTTTAAATATGATGGCTTGTCCTAAAAAAGAATCCATACTACTTTGAGGATTTGACTACAATTTACATATTAAAAATAAGAATGAAATATTTAATTAATATATATTAGTTAGTACATTAACAATGAAAACCACATGACAAAGATAATGACAACACCCTGTTTTGAGGGTGCACCATGGTCCAGGGCCTGTGTAGCGACATTACATACTCAATCTCATTTAATGGGTGGGCAGATACCTTGATTGAATATACCACAGAAGCTTTGCTTGCCAAGAATTAGATGATGTTTTCACATTAAATTATGAAATTCGGGAGATAAACCCTATATTGCAATCCCATACCCCCTGCTGCTTGAATAAGAGATAAGATATAAAACCATGGAGAATGGTTATATGGAATCACAAATTAAAGCTTGCTTATTTGTGGTAGGAAAAAAAGTGTTTCTGTATACAATGACTATTTTATGGCTAATCCCACAGGCGTGGTACAAACAAATGGCTCATTAGTCTTCTTCCTGTGTCCCATTGTCAGAGGTAATGGGGCCAGGGAAATGGCTCATTTGAGTGGTTACTCTGAGAATGGCAAAGCGAATGGAAAATACTTCCATTTGTGTCACTGGGGTAACTTGGCTTGGTGAGGTTTGATTTACCGCTATTTCTTGAGGGTAAAAAAAATGTATATAGTCTATAAGGCTAACAGGCTATGTGTGGCATGGATAGATCCTTCTTCACAGCCTTTTTTCCCAATCTTTCTACCCCTTGAAAAACAAAGTATTTTGATCCAATACTGTGCAAGCACTGACATATTCATTATCTGATTTGACCCTTATAACCCTTCTGTGTGGGAAATGCTATTCATGTCCCACAGATAAGGAAACCCAAAACAAGGGGAGATTTAGCAGCTTGCCCAAGGTCTCACAGCCACTGGGATTCCGTGTTGGGATATGCCTGGTTCCAAAGCCTATCTCTTAAGCACTAAGCAGCATAGCACAAAGTATTTTCTGTCTTCCTCTAATTGTTTTCTTCCTTTCATTACTCACAAAGACCAAGTAACTAGAGCCTTAGAGTCCTCTACTCTGTCTCTTGGGTAGGCTGAGCTGCCATCACTGTGTGAAGGCTACAGGGCCATGGCTGGCAAGCATGTGTCCTCCAGCCATGCCACCAGAGCGCAGGACTCAGAAAATAATCCAAGGCTAACATCGGTCCCCAACTGGACACATGCAGATCCACCAAGCCACAGGGTAGGTACCTAAAGGGGCTGATGAATTAGAGATCTAGAAGCCCTGGAGAGAATCTGAAATTCTACAGGGTTACTTTATGCATAAGACCAAGGATACAAATTCCCCTGAACTCTTTTCTAATCAAGGGAGAAACTGGAAGAAACTAGCCATTTTCTGTCACTTTCTGCATAGATGGAAACAGAACATTATACTGCTATGATCCTTAGATGTAAGTATCCAAATCGATAACCAGATGCTGAACTGGACTTTCTCCATCCTTTAGAAGTGAACACAGGGCAGTGGTGTAGGAAAACACTGGGAAGGGCCCTGCCAAAGGTAGCCAGGGGCTCAGTGGAAAGACCTAGGGACAGGAGACTGAGCTCTAGCTCTGGCCTTGCCCCTCTGGTACCAGCTACATTTTGGGCATGTTGCCTGGGCCAGAACAGGAGAGGTCAGTGAGCATCTGTTGCCTTGAGTCAGAGGAGAGCAAATAAAGGCCAAAGGTAGCAGAGAGGCAACGGGGAGGGAGAGGAGGAACCAGGAAGAGCGACACTGCAGAGAAGGAATCCTCGGGAATTGGCATCCAGACTAACAGTCTGGGCCTGGCTGTGACCTGAATTCTTTTTCCCTCAGGCAGGATTAATGGACACATCTTCTGAAGGGCAGAATCAGCTCTGTAAGCATCAAGATGTGAGCCTCAGTGTGAGCCTCCAACTGCCCTAGGGGAGTTCTCCAAAAATCTCTGGATTTACACAGTTCATCCATTAGCAGTTTGTTGTCCAAAATGAAGTAACAGTTTGGGTATTTTTAACCATGGTAACAAAAACTTTGCAAACACACACAGTAAATTGGGAATCAATTTTTAAATCTATCAGCGACTCTATTCCCTGTGACGGAAAAGGGGTGATATTTATGGATGATTGGTTTCCTCAGCCTTGTCCCCAAATCTTAGCACCTGGCTAAAAAGCCAGGGGCGATGAGCCAGCAGACGGGATGATTTAGTCACAGCCCAGAAAAACACATTTTTCAGCCCAAGGAGTCTGGGTTCTCATTGTGAAGCACACACACACGAGGGTAGTAAACTGTGGTTTCCTCATTATGGTGCAGAGGAAGGAGTTTGCGGCTCAGGTATTTAACGATATCTTCCAAAGCACACGTATTGACACGGTTTCAGAATTACACTCTGCCTGGCACACAACGGGCCTTCAATAAATCTTCATTGTTTGAGTGAAAGAATAGCTGCACACTCCGCAACTTCCTTCTTCAGGGAGAAAGTGAGAGAGATTGTCTAGCACAGGGGTTGGCAAATTTTTGCTCTAAAGGACCAGACAGTAAATATTTTTAACTTTGTGGGCCATATGGTTTCTGTCACAACTGTTCAACACTGCCATTTTACTGTGAAAGCAACTGATTACATAGATAATCATGTTATTTGTAATTTCTGATTTTTATGCCATTTACTTCATTTCCTTACTAGTGCATTGGATAAACAGTCACTATTATATTCATCAGAAGTGGTGAAAGTAGGAATCCTTGCTGTATTCTCAATGTTAGGAGAAAAGAATTCATTCTTTCATCGTTAAGTAGAATGTTAGTTGTAGGCTTTTCACAGATGCTTTTTATTAGATTGAGGAAACTTCATTCTATTCCTAATTTGCTGAGAGTTTTCATTATGAATGAATTTAAAACTTTTTCTAATGGTTGTTTTTGCCATCTATTCAGGTGATCATGTGATTTTTTTTCCTTTATTCTGTTAATGTGGTGAATTGCATTAATTTGTTTGAATGTTAAGCCAACCTTGCATTCTTGGGGTAAATACCTTTTGGTTGTTATGCATTATTAGACATGAAAATGTACCATCCAGATCTCCATTCAAGGCTATTTCAGCTGAGGCTTACCCTGAAGGAGATGACAGCTGCATGATGTCTGGTGACCACACTCCCTGCAGGTGGGCAGCAAGTCCTTCCCTGACAGGGGAACCCAATAGATAGACAATGGAATATAGACCAGGTATAACAAAGTTTGGCTGGGGAGGAAGATGGAGTAAGGAAAGGGGAAACAATGAGTTCAGTTTTGTCTACCTGTGTCCACCAGCCCAATTTCTACCAGTAATTGGCTGATTAAATTGACGAAGCCCTGATACAAAATATTATTCTTCCAAAGCTAAGTTGGATAAGTTATTATTACAAAGTTGACTATATGTACACAGAGGTAATAGAGATCCATTTGTGATATTAGTGGCTTTGGAAAAATGTTTATATTGTTGATAAGATAAAATATAACAATACTTTGTTTCCCCTCTGAAAGACAGCATGTTCCTAATGAGAATCAATGTCTGATTACACTGAAGGTTAATGGCTTTGTAGCTTCTGTACTTATTCTTTCATTTGCTTTGTTGACTTCTAAGTGCTTTCTTCTATTTTTACTTATTTACTACTTCCAAGAATTATTTGAATATTAAACAATTTGCCCTACCTTTCTCCCAAAAGGATCTGAGAGAAGGTGGCTTTGTTTACAGCCAGATTGTTTATGTCAATCTGAGAAATTATTTCTAATCCCACAGTTGGGATGAATAAAAGGACCGTCTGAGATACTGGAATGCTTCCTTGCTTTTTATGAGTCAGGAATTTATAGCATTGGCCTCATTATTTGGTTTGAAGAGAATTCCTAGAATTTCAGATACCAGTACAAAAAAACACACTGTAAAACAAATCTAGACTAAATATCTTTAGGTATTATTTATATCCCCTTTTCATTAGAGAACCATCATAGGTTGACCAAATATACATGTGCAAATAAATTTCAATTTTCATGCTTTTTAACATAAATAAGCACAAAATTTATACTATTAAAAATATTTCAAGGGAATAATACAATATTTTGTTAAGACATCTAATAACTACCATTTAACCATGGAGTAAATTGAGTGTTTGAACTTTTATCAGATCACAGATCAGTGTTCAAGTTTTTCTACAATGATACCTACTCCCATAGATCTGATTGGATTCGGGCTTTGTCAGCTTAAGCTGGATGCTTTGAAAACATTAATATGACTATAACCAGGGTAACCAATTGTTAATTGCTGTGGTTAAATCTGTTTCTTCTTGTTTAAATTTCATATTCCAGATTGCTAACAGATGCAGGTCTTTAAAAAAATATAATGGTACTTGTAAAATTATAAACTTAAAAACCAAGTAATTACAGTTCAAAGACAAGCTTGTGTATGGAAAATATTTTGAAAGTAGGAAAAACAGCTATTTTTTTAATTTTCATTCAACAATTCATATTTAATCAGGATTTTTTTAGGAAACAAAACTGTATGCAGTATAATTAATTTAGTGGACTAGGTTAAGAAAAGTGAAAATTTTTTCTTTAATATTTTCAGAGACACTTGAAGTTTTGATTTTGAAACGAGTTATATTTTTCAATTATAGTTTTACTAAGAGCTTCCAAAACTGGTAAAAGGAAATTGAAATTTGAATTCAACAAAATCATAAAAGTTGAATAATAAGATTTGCAGTTTTGACAAGATCGAAAGGGAATACATTTATGATCATTACCTGTTCCCACTCCATTCCCACTGGGCATCCCACTGGGTCTGGGTCTGGTGGGTCTTGTAGTTGTCCTATTCAGAACTACAATAAAATGAGAAATAAATAGTTCAGAAATTTTCTTACTAAACATTGGTAGCCAAGGAAAACAAAACTTCCTAGAGAACTGAAAGTCATTTAACTACGTAACAAAAAAATGATGGCTTACCAAAAAATATGGTTCAGAAAATAGAAACCACACTCTGGTACAAAAATCAAAGACTTGAATTTGGGAATAGAGAGCTGAATTTGTACTCTTAGGTGACCACTGGGCTTTAATACTTGACTTGAAAAAATAACAAACAAGGGAATTTATATAAGTGGGAAATATCTTGCTTCATTTATAAGCATTAGATACATTCCAAAAGGGATCTGAAGAAAGATCAGGACTACATATGTCTAATGAATAACAAAAAACCAAAACTTGAAGTATATTTATTTGTCAAGACGTCAATTCATAACTCATGAATTGGCAGTCCTTTCGTAGGAGTCTCTAGGTACAGATGTTTCATTATAATAGTCCTTGCACAAGTCCATTGTCAAATACAGAACTTGATGAAATCACTTAAATTTCTCGCCTGCTCTGTAGAAAGCCACAGCATCGCCAAAACTTTAAGAGGTTACCTATTTTGTAGTCCATTTAGAAGACTCTTTAAAGAGGAGCTCTAAGTGTATTGTGCCTAAGTGAGTAAACTCTGGAGTTACATTGTATGTGCCTTTGAATCCACATTCTAATTGCTCTCAGTGCCTTAGCTTCCTCAGCTGTACACCTCACATGGCAAACAGCCACTGTTAGCCGTTATTGTTACTGTTTCATTATTTTGTAGAAGTCTTTACTGTAGCCAGCCACACATTAAGCTTTCAACAGCTATTATGACACAAAAGTCACATGGGGATACATTTATTTATAAAAGATTTCTGTGCCTAATTACCTTTAGAAGTTGGAGGATTATAGCAACATATATGGGCTCTCCATAAACCAAAGAATATTAGAAAAAAATCATTTGTTCTTTCACGTGCCTGGAGATACATTCAACATTCATTTGTAAATGAGTTTCAGCATTTAGAACTTTAAAGAGACTCCTTAAAATCACAGAGAAAAAGGACAGAAAATACCAGAGTCTTTGATCCAACTTGTGCTTTAGTTCAGGAGGGACTTAATCACATGAGTCGAATCAGCCCCTCCAAGTTAATTTTTTCCTAAACAACCTCCAGTGAGGGAGATTCTAGGACCTTTGGAGAATTTAGTAAATTAAAATTATTTCCCAATATATAATTATAACTTTATTTTTGCTGTATAGAATCTGTGACAATTTTTTTATCCTCTAAAGGAATCAATAAAAATATTTTCCAAGAGCCTTTTTATATTGAGAAGGACCATCTTTTCTTAAGAGAAAAATAACATTTGAAAGTAAGTGATATCAAGTCATAGCTAACTGTATGCCATCTCTGTAAGTGTCATGGAAAATTAAAGGGATGTGTGTGATTTATACACAAACACTATTTTAAAAATACTTTTATACTGCTAAAGTTTCATAATCGTCTCTGATTCTGATCATCCTTAAAAACCTCAGTCAAGTCTTGTCACTTCCATGGACAAATGGAAGTGGCGTTAATACCTCTCCACTTATCCACAAGGATCAGAATTTTTTGTGTCCTTTATTGCAAGTTAAGAATATATTCCCCCCTTTGGTATATTTGGTTGTTTCAATCCATTTCATATCTTTCCCAGCCTTCTGATTATTTAGGCCATCAGAGAATGAGAAACAACTTACCAGGTCTGACACGTGGTTTCTCTGGTGTTCTGGGCCTCACAGGAGTAGTGTATAATCTGTGTGGTGCTGAAAAAAGGAAACACTTCATATTTAATAACCAACACTCCAAAGTCCACTGAATGGAAATCTAGTACCCTCAGTCCCAACACCTTGTAAAATTTGCTTGGAAGTAGAAAGAGTGTTCTGAAATTCTCAATTATGCATTATAGACTATAGGCTAAAGCAAAATAAAACAGGTGAAAATATTCATGACTGAAAATTAAAGATGCACATAGTCTCAGTGAGGTAGATCATTTGTAATGTGTGTTAAGGATTATCATTATGCAGTCCATGTTTTGCAGAAGCATTCATTTTACCACATGGTTGCTTAACATTATAAACACGTAAGCCATTCATCCATCTGCCTGTCCACCAATCCACCTATCCATCCATGTCTCTCAATAAGGAGTCACTCTGGGACATTATTTTGCCAGAGAAGACAAGCAATATTAAAGGTAAAAAGGGAAATAAATGTTAAGATGGGTAAGAAGAAAAGAGTAGGAACATGTGATCTCTATCAAATTGTCTTTGCTCGTAAAGCCTGAAATGAATAAATACTCAGTGCGATCCACAATGCAGTAGAAATGAGAACAAATGACATCTGGTGCCCTGTCCATCAAGAAAGTGCAAGCAAAGAGCAAGAACTCAGATAAGCCCTGGGACCACCTCGTTGCTTTCTGGCCCTGCCATGCAGGGCCTGCACGGGAAGAACTCCTAACGAAGACTTGCTGAATGAATGAATGAGTGGGCGACCACTATACACAGACAATTTTGTGAAAACCTATTGAACAATTTTTGCTTCTTAAGGTTTTAAATTGTGCATTCATCCTGGAATTTGTTCTTCCCACCCCTGCTCTCTTCTGCCCCTGACACCCTAACCAGACACTGGCTCTTCCTATCAACTTTCTTGGTAATGCTTCTTTAGCCAAAACTAGAAAAAAATTTTCTTGCAAACTATGTAAATAGATTACACCATCTTGATGATTTTGTTCACATCTTGAGTGGGTGTTTATGTAACCGTAAATCAGCAATGCCTTGCCCATCAAGTTAAAAAAATGACTGTGAAATAGATTATAATGTAGCTCATTTATAAATTTCCAGTGTAACAACTGTGATGAGCAGGATTTTGCTATGCTGCAGGCCAACAGCAGATAGGTACTGAAATTCTCTATAGGGTTAGCCTGGGCTTTCCGAAGTGTAACAAGCAGAATGAACAGAGGTTGCTATAAATACTAATTCTCACAGACCCTAAAATGCCTGATGATGCTTTGCAAATATTGTTCTTCAATTTTATTTGAGAGTGGTAGGAATCCCTGTCAATTTAACCTATTTTAGCTTTTCATGTAAATCCCTTTGCATGTTAGATTGCTTTTGCTTAATAAAAAAAAAAAAACACAGGGTTCATGGTTCTTCTCTCATTCTAGATATAGGTGAATTTTAAAACTTTAGATGGGAAAGAGACTCAGAGGAGAGTGCAGAAATAATCATTCATTATTTCAGAGCCCCAGAATCAGAATTTTTGTTTTAGTCTTTCCATGGCCTTTACTTAATCTGAAAAGAACTTTTTATAAAAGAGCTGAAATATAATTTAAGTTTAGGTTGTGAGTTACTCATATAGCTCATCACCAACTAATATGGCTCTAGGGTTTCAGTTTTAAACATAAAAACAAAAAAAGAGCTAAGAATATAAGAAAAAAATTAAAATACATCATACAAATATGTTAAGACAATTCATATAATGATAAAAGATCTTACACATACACACAACTGTGAAATTTGTATGTAAAAAAATATTTCAGAAGGAATTTGATAAAAATTCCACAATACACTAGTAATGGTGACACAATATTGACATTCCCATTAAGGTAAGAAAAAGCAAAGCAACGAAAGAGTAGGCCTATGATCTTTTAACCTCAATTCTGAAATCCATAAAACTCTAAAAAGCCAAAATCATTTTTTTTTTTCATTTGGCAACATACCCTGAGATGGATGAGAGTCTTTATTTATCCTGCTTATGGTAAATATTCATATATTTTGCTGTAAAAACACTGTGTTTGATGATGAGAGCCCAGCTATCTCCTATTAAGCCAGATAGTAAAGAGATTTGCAAAAACACAAAATAATAAACATACAAAAATCAGGGTGGGACAGGATGTAACACAACAGACCATCTGATGTTAATTGTTGAAGCTGAAATGGGGTTGGGGGAGGGCTGTCATCATCATGCCTCTGACTTCCACATATATTTATAAATAAATAAAAAGTGAACAAAAATTTAATAAAATTAAAAATTTAAAATATAATAAAAAGTTAAATCAAACAAATAAAAAAAAAAAGATTTGGAAGATTTAAAGGAACTGTCCTATACTGTAGAGAGTCTTTCTTAGTCATGTTTCTTTAGAACCAATATTACCCCATTAACAAAATAGATACCTTAAAATTTGATTTCATTATCATTTCCTCTTATTATTTCAAACTTCTCCTCTCAAATTAGTACTGATAATGGGTAGCATAAACTTATTTGTCTTCTAGCTCCTTAAAAAAAATCTTGCTTGGTTTTTTTGTCTTATTTTTGGAGTCCGACCATCTAATCAAGGTAGAGATGGGCAAAAGGGGTCATTACAAAAACCCACTGAAGGATTGGAAATCCACAGTGGTTATAACCCTAGCAGGATAGACAAACATAAAAAGGAAAAGACTTCTGAGAGAATATGAAGATGAGATAGAGCTTTGTGTAGGTGAGTTCACCTCCCCCAAAATAGGAAATCACAAAAAAGAAATAAAAGTAGGAAATCACAGGGAAGAATAAAAGAAATCACAGAGAACACTTCCCTCGATGTTTAAATATTAACATAATTTTAAAAATGATTTTTTCTTGTTAACGGGTTTCTCAGCCCACAATATCAATGTTTCATCACGTGGGGAACATGGGAGAAAGGAAAAAAGAGAGGAGAAGAGGAAGATTATAAAGGCTCTTATTTATCAAATACGGAAAATGAGGCAAACTAAGGTCAAACACGTGGAGGGGGAATGAGAGCTTTCATTCTTAGTTATCGGGGGTCAAGCCGTCAATAATACATTCAAAGGCAAATTTCTGACTAAAGAACTGGTCTTCCGTACATTCAACCTATATTCACACAAATATTCAGATTTAGCTGATGTCCTTCACCTAAGAAATGAGAAAAATCAATTCACTGTGATAAGAAATGACATTCTGAATTTTTTTTTTCCTGATTAAAAGTAAATAAGGAAAAGTTACTATCTAGAGGTGGGTAAATACTATTACCCTGAGTCGTCTTTGCCAATTCAGTTGTTCGTGGAATCTTAGTTGTGAAGAGTTCTTGGGTGGATTGGTCTGTTTCTTCTGAAGAAAAACACAATAAAATAGTTTGTCTTAAATAATTATCATTATGAGCCTGACCAAAAAAATCCCATGCTCTTTTCTGCCCCAGGTGATGATAAAAGGATAAATTGCATTTAAAAACATGCCTAGTAATCATAACAACTCAAACTTAGTGGTACATCTTAATAACTCTCATATGTTACATTTGCTGTCTTGTGCTATTATTTTAATGATTATTATAAGAATTTCTGAGAGCCTTTATCTCAGGATCATCATTTCATGACTGGTGTGGCTATTCTTGGATGTGGCTCATGTATAGAAGTCCCCTGTCTTGATGTATTTATCTCTACCATGTCTCCTCCCTAACCCCTAAATTCCACAAATCATTTAGGTGAGCTGGAAAGTAAATATATCCTATGAAAAAATATGTATTTAAACCACATAAGAAGAAATATTCTTCTATTTCCCTCATGTGAAAATCAGAGTGTATATTCATTGACATGTGGCCACATTCCTCCTGACAAAATAAAAAAATTACTTATGGCAACATTTCTGCCTCCATATTCCATCGTACAAACATAGTGAATTTTACGGTTCATTGTGCCACGCACTGGATCCAAGGAAACACTTGGCGTAAACAATATACTGCCATCTCTTTCTCTCTTCTGCTTTATTCTCCTGATTCTGCTCACGAGAAAGATATTTGTCATAACTGGAAGATAATGGTTCTTGCTCCAATAAACCAAGACACAATAAATAAATAGGGAGTGGAAGTTAAATAATGAGCATATTTAGTAGCGATTTTTAAAAAATGCTTTTACTTTGCCATCATGGGTGACACTGACTCTGCAGACCTAGGTTAGAGTAGATGAGTATTTTGTAACTAGGGTATATTTGCTCATTCAGGTCTAATTTTTTTCTTCACAGAGGATTTCATTTTAAAATGAGATCAGTAACTTCATTGCAGCAGGCACTCACAAAGGATGGATTTATTTGGAAAGGAATAAAGGGAGGAAAATAAGGCCACTGATTTAAACCCAGCTATATGGGATGCGGCGTGGACAGGACAGAGGGGCCAACGCACACCAGCCTGGAACTCTTCCTTTCTGGTTCATTTTCAGCCAAGAGGCAAGTAAACTGGATTTTCCCATACAGTGAATACATTTGTGCTGAACTCGAAAGCCTGTCCAGGTCATCCCACCCAACTCTCCTGACTTGTCCATCCTTGTTTCTCCAGGGAGCCCACCCACTCACACTCAGCAGGTTAGCCTCGCCGTCTTGCCCTGCGCCTCTCTCCCGTCTGTCTTTAACTTGAAAGGACCATTTGCATCTTTGACTGGTCAACTCTCATTCTAACATGAAGACCCAGTATAAACATCACGTACTCTGAGAAGCCTCCCCTGATACCCCCAGGTAGTTTGCTTGTTCAATGTGTTGCTCACTTATCTGTCACACTCTTGGTAACATAGCATAACACTGGGGTTAATCCTAGGAGCTCTGGTAACTGGGTGTGTGGATTCCAGTCCTGGCTCGAACGCTACCTGTTAAACCTTGGTCAAATTTTTAAAGCTCTCTATGCCTCGATTTTCTAAACTGTAATAGAACCTACCTCACAGAGTTATGTGGCTTAAATTAAAAATACTCATAGTGCATTGGGTGGGTGGCACAGAAGCAGCAGTATTGCTACTAAATCCCGTGTTCACATTAGAGGGTGAGCTCCCTAAGGTAAAGACTCACCTTTAAAATAGTATTTTTTGAACTCACATCACTTAGCATTGCATGTAGCACCCAGAAAAAGCTCAATAAACACTAGACGACTCATTTTTCTCAAATGCAATTTCAAATACAGAAAAAGCAACAAAAATGAACAGCATTGATTTCAAAATGTTTTCTTTTTAGAATACTTTAAATTTTGCCAAGATGTGTTAAAATATTCTCATTTTATATTGAAAATCAGTATAATATTAAAAGGACATGGCCAGGCGCAGTGGCTCACGCCTGTAATCCTAGCACTCTGGGAGGCCGAGGTGGGAGGATTGTTTGAGCTCAGGAATTCGAGACCAGCCTGAGCAAGAGCGAGATCCCGTCTCTACTAAAAATAGAAAGAAATTAATTGAACAACTAAAAATATATAGAAAAAATTAGCCGGGCATGGTGGTGCATGCCTGTAGTCCCACCTACTCGGGAGGCTGAGGCAGAAGGATCGCTTGAGCCCAGGAGTGTGAGGTTGCTGTGAGTTAGGATGATGCCACGGCACTCACTCTAGCCCGGGCAAAAAGAGTGAGACTCTGTCTCCAAAAAAAAAAAAAAAAAAAAAAGGACAAATATACAATTAATGGAAAAGTATCAAGTGAAGCAGAAATTTTTATAATGGTAAAAAGTAACCTTCTATTATTTGGAAACAACCCACCAACATAATGTACTTATCGCTACTATAAGGGAAATTCCTAAAAGGTAGGTCATCAATGAACTGAGATATCAAAACAAAATTTACCCGGAGTAGTTGGTAGTTCCTCTTGACTAGGACTTGGGGAAATCATAGGTATAAAAGGGATGTCTCGTGTCTCTAAAGGAGCTGCAAAAGAAAAGTATCAAGGTTGTAAATTTTTAGATTTAAAGCCAGCACCAGACCAGATTGGTATTACATGAGATTCCTTCATTTGAAATAGAAAAAGGAAAGAAGAAAGTTAAGTGCTGCACAGAACTTTCTGGAAAGTGACTATGGAATATTAGAATAATGGTTCTCAACTGTTTTTCCACCAGGACACATAATAAATGACATTCTAGGCTTGACCCAATCCATGAGAATGCCTGGTTAAGATGAGGTATGGGTTAGAACCAGTCCTGGACAGTTAGTTGGAGCTCTGTCTCCCTCTCTCTCCCACCCAAGAGAGCATATAGGATTATAAAATGAGTGAGAATATTGTCATTGTTGGGATAATCTTCTTGAGTCTGCTCGAGTTAAATTTTATAAATATGTCACTGGCAATTTTCAGTATTTTGACCAATATTAATAGTAATTACTTGCAGCAGTTTGCAAACTTGTCACATGCTGGTATGTTGTAACAGTACAGCTGAGAACCACTAAACCAGCAGAAATAGTTATTAACTATTAATAGATGGCACCAGTAAGGTGGACTCATTGTGAACATGCAGGTAGGTGAGGTAGATGAGCATGGACTCAGTGATGAGCTGCCCGAAGTTGGTCTTCAGAGCAAAGCCTTTACAACATTGAAACCACAGCTCTTCTATTTGGAAAGAATCACAATGAGAATGAAATGATGAAATGGATTGAGAAGAGATGATGTTTTCACACGATCATTTGAGAAAGATCTGCAATCTGGATGGCAGTGAAGAAAAACAGAGTTGGTCAATGTGAGAAAATTATTACCTACTGTCGTCTTTGGTGGCTCAATTCTAAAGGTAACAGGTTGCAGAACTATGCCAAAAACAAACCAAAGAAACATATTCATGAAAATTACTACCTGGTGAAGTCAAATAGTTTCTGTACTTTCTAGATGCATGAATTTAATCATTTAAACATTTTCTAAGAACTATAATAAATATGAGAAAATTTATTAGATGCCACTCAGGGAACTTAGTTTAACTAAAATTTTAAAGTTTTCATTCATTGTAACTTTGAGTATGCATCGTATTTTTTACTTAAAAGTACACTCACAGTTATAATGTAGTTGCATTTACATTTTGAAATGATATAAAAGTATTGGCTCAGTTAATAATTGTGTTTTATAATTTTATCATGATCTCCTATTCAAGGAAAACACTTCCAGGGAAAATAAACTAATTATATACCATTCCTTCATTTAACCAGAACAAAAAATTTTCAACCAGATATATGATTAAACTTTCCTCAAAGAAATTTACATTTTATATTCATATTTCCCCCATATTTCTTCCATATCACTACCATTAAAATATATTTATATCAAGAATATTTTTTGAAAAATACACTTATTAACTGGGAAAATTAAACAATTCATTTACCAGGTTCGCTCTGAGAGAACTCGGGGTCTGGTTTATGGGGAAGAAGCACATCTTTTGGAACTGAAAGAAAAAGATTATAAAACACTGTGGACTCGAAATGTCATACTTGGGATTAACTTAACCTATAGATATAAAATCTCAGAAAGAATGAATGAAGCAAAAGCATTTTCACAATAAAGACCAAAGCTGAGAAGATGACCGCTCTTTTCAAAATAGAAAAATGTCACTGTGTAGGGAAGATTCTGGTGGAAGTAAAACAGAAACAAAGTCTGTCACAGTTCATTTTCAAGTCTTTCTTGAGGGGAAAAAAAAATGAGGAAATAGATAATATAATTAAACATAAGAAGGTAGATCTCCCTCAAAATAGAAAGTCAGTTTTTTCCTGAAATGGTTAGCTGCCATTTGATATTCATGTTATAAGTTTACTAATAGCAATAGAAAATACATTATCTTAGATAAAATGCAAAAATGGCTACAAATTGAAGGAAACAAGAAAGGCAAAAATATTAAATATTTAAAAGGAGGACAAAGTTTCATTCTAAATGGCACTGACAGTTGATATGGGGAGGAAATAAAGCAAAAAGAATCAGCTAGTCATTAGAGGATACCACCTGTAAAGTTTATGAGAGTACTTGATAAATGCTAGTTAAATACTAGCTGTTGCTATTTTTGTCTTCCTTGTGATGTGGCTTTTAGTATATTAGGTGTCAAGCATACTTAACATATGAGAATATGAAAACAAAAGACAAAAATGTCAGCTAAAGAATAGGCCTACTCATATCTAGTCCCTGATATCCAATATATTTTTAATGCTTGTGTTCTATTTTAGCAAAATAAGACAGTAGATTGGAAACTTGGTACCTTATTTCTCATTTGGGGAATTATCAGGGTGATTTGCCTATTGTTACTGCCAGATTTCCATGACAAAATCTCATTCCCAGAGCACTCAAGTACTTCTTTGACTCAGTTTCCCCAAAAGGAGGTCCTCTTCAGGCTTATTCCCTCACTGGAAAGTTTTCCTACAATGCTAAAGATTTCATAAATACCAGTGTCTTTTGGCAGGCAGAGTAATTTTCTTGCATCTTACATGATGCTGGGAAAAAAATTAGGATTCAGGCTAGAACTCTTCTCCAAAGAAAGATGAAGGAAACTTCTGTATCATGAGGTGTGCCAAGCACCACTTTACCATTGGTGTACAAATAGGTTACATAAAATGAACTTTTTATTGTTTTGGGGGATCATATTTAACTTGCATGCCACATACGATCTTAGTTTAAGCCACTAAGTACCAGATAAATTATAGTTATAGAAATTGACAATAAACAGAAATTTGACTCAATTAGAACTTCTATGAGCTAAACGGTGACATCCAGGGGAATTTGAAAATCTGAAATTTTTGTTTTTTTAAGAAAAAAGGAAACTTCAAAAAGAACAGTGGTTGACAAAGTTAGAGAAAGCCCACTCCAACAGTGAACATTTCACCTTGCCATGCCAGCTTTTTGGAGGGGGTTTCAAATGGTGAAATATGAGAAATTTCCAGTTGTAAATCAAACTAAATGTTTATCTGGAGGTTGAAGGAGAAGGCATTTTAATTTGGCTCTGCAGAGGTCATGACCATTCAAAGCAGCCTGTAGTTTATAAATACCCTAAGTAGTTATGGTACTAGACTACACAAAAAGAAGCTGGGATTAAAGAAAGGAGAAGCTGAGAAGAGATACGCTACTAATAAACACACCATACTGTAAATGCATCACTTGCTGCTGCTCTAGTTTACTGAGGAATTTAGGCTAGGGTAATGTGGATTGCAGCTGCTGTAATTGGCACTTTTCTTTTTTTAACCATGAAGCAATGATTTAATAAACTGCCATAGCAGACTTCCTAAAGCAGGTGAAATCAGTGGAAAGGAAAGAAATAGAAATATTTACAGGAAAGGAATATGAATCATTCTCCTACTTGGTCCACTACAGCTCCAAGAAATTCAAGTAGTTTTTTTCTTTTTCTCTTTTTTTCCTCTATGTGGCATTCCTCTGTATATTAAATTGAACTAACACAAGACTACTACGAGTGGACGATGTCTAACACAGACAAATGTAAATGAATATGCATGAATGTTTTGATAGAGTTAGAAGAGAATTAACATGTTACTCTCTGTTGAAGTTGGCGCAATATGAAGTCTACAATAAGGTTTACCCTGGCAATAGGCTACAAAGAATTTGATTCTCTTAGAAAAGTAACATATGTAGATTGGATGAAGCCTTTTCACTTGAAGACTCTCTATTCCTTTATTCTAACTTTGTACCCTTAGGTCCAGTCTAAGAGAAGTTCCGGTCTCCCTTCCTTATGGAGGCCACTTTCCAGGCTTCCCCTGTGCTCTTGGGCCATGCTACCTTCCACTTCCTCTGACACCTTCTACTTTCCATTATTTTTTTATCTTATATTTTTATCCATTAGTCCATATTTCCATTTCTCCATGAGTTCCTTTCTATCCACCTGTAAAACAACTCAAATGCTCCAACTTCTTGAAAAAAATAATCATTCCCTGGACATGGCTTCTCCTTCAAACCATCCCCTTTCTTGCTCTCATTTCTTTAATGAGAAAGTTTATGTCTGCCTCTGCTTCCTGGTCTTTCAGTTGTGTCTCCTTCCCCCACTGTGGTCTGGCTTCTGCTTCACTGATCTGCAACGATGCCTTATCTCAAGTTCTGAATTACAAAAACTCCCCAAATTGACTTTTTCCTTAGCGTATTCAACAGCAAAACATAACTAGTACTGATCTGCTTTTATTTATCCTGATTTGTAAGACTATTCATAATTTTCACTGTAGACATATTAATGTTTGTAATCAATGATATAAGTACTCTTAATTTTCTAAAATCTGATAATTGCTGAATTCTGAAGCCTCCGGCCCAAGACTTTCAGATAATGGGATTCTAGACCTGCACAGTGACATTAGCAGCCTCTTCTGACTCCTCCACCTCACTGCCCCTATTAGCCGCCCCTCCTTTCTTCAGATCATTTCCTGCCTCACCTCCCAACTCCTTCTTTCAGGTTCTCTTCTTCTTTTTTTTTTTTCCTCCTCCTGAGACAGGGTCTCAACTCTGTTGCCTGGGTTAGAATGCAGTGGCATCATCATAGCTCATGGCAACCTCAAATTCCTGGGCTCAAGCGATCCTTCTGCCTCAGCCTCCCGAATAACTGGAACTACAGGCACGTGCCACCGTGTCCGGCTAATTCTTAAATTTTTTGCAGAGATGGGGTCTTGCTATTACCCAGGCTAGTTTTGAACTCCTGGCCTCAAACGATCCTCCCACCTAGGCCTCCCAAAGTGCCAGGATTACAGGCATGAGCCACTGCGCCTGGCCCCTCTGATCTTTTTTGACAGCAACTCCTTTAATGCCTACTCCTTTAATGTAACTGTGTCACCCAAATATTTGATTTCTGACTTATTTTCTTAGTCTATATTTTTTCCTGGATGATGTCATCCAAGATTTAAGAACCATCTATAGTAGACAGGTGGCCCCCAAGTCTGTCTCAAATCCTGATTTCTGTTCAGAAATTCAGAAAAACATTTTCAGCCACCACTTAAGCTATTGACACCTGAAAGTTCTACTGGCTCTGCAAACCTAGTATATACAAACCCAAGTCTTTATTCTTCCCTGTGTTCCCTGTCATAGCCAATGGCATCATCATCTGCCACTGGCCCAAGTTAAGAATGACGGTGTCATCCTTCTCTCCATAACACCATTCAGTCATTCTCCAGGTCTTAGCAATTCCACCTCCAGAATCAATTTCAGTATTATTCCTTTGTTTCCCTTCCTACCACTATTAGTTCAAATTTTCGTATGTGCCTTTCTATAATAGACTGTTGAAAAATTCCTAAGTGATTCCTTGCTACCAATCTCTTCTTGCCAGCTAATATTCCATGTTTTTTTTACATGACAACTATCTTTCTAAAATACAGATCTAATTATATCACATCACCCCCATAATTAGAAAAACACAATACATAATTTTAATGTCTCCTAATTGCCTGTAGAAAAAATTTTGAAGTCCTTGGCATGGTGGCAAAAGCCCTCAACCGCTTTAAGTCTTCATCTCCCAATAATCTCACCCACATGGAGGGCACTGTAACCATTCTGATTACAGGCTGCTTCTCAGCTATGCTGGCCACTTTTCATACCCCCGTGTCTTCGCTTCCTTATAAATCATCAATAGCTACATGCCTACTTATCTTTCAAAATCTATTTTAAAGCTCTTTTCCTTGGTGATGACTTCTTGAATTCATACAATTTATTGCTTCCCTGTTATTTCATTGTATTTTGTTTATATCACTATCTCACTTCACCAAGATTTTCCTTGTTTTGTAATAATTTATATGAGTTCCTGTTTCCTCCACTGCACTGTGTTGGATGGTAGAGATTATATCTAATCCCTCTTTTTATCCTTATAGCACTAAGCACAGAACCAGGTGTAAAAAAGGCAATCAATATTTGCTGAATTGAACATGGATTGGTGCATTTTTTGCCACAAATCTGGAAAAGATGGGTGCTTCTCATGAACCGGCATTATGCTTTGCTAAGCAGCACTTTAAAGACCCACGTGGGCCTCTCCCAAAAGTCTCTAATTCTTTTCCAGGGAGATGTAAAGCAGTATTAAAATCTGTCTTATTATGCCATTATTATAATAAACACATTCTATATTAAAAATTTAAAGAAATAATTTGTCGTATCATGGCACATATGAGCTTAAAGAAGTTTAGAGGAAAAAATGAAGGTGCTAAGTCACTAAAGCTTGGGGGAGAAAAGCATATTGATATTTAACGTGCCATCAGGTACATCAGCAAACTGCTGATAACTTCTGATTTTAATTCTCATAATTAAAATCAGAGAAGACATCTTACTTCTAGGAAAATCAATAAGAAAAATTTTAACAATAAAACTATATGATACAATCTCAGGGAAAAAATAAGCAGCTTTAGGAAGAAATGGCAAAATTGTCTAGAAGATTATGATGATAATCGGGAAGCACTGTAGAATGGTAATCATAACAGTATGATCTTAAGGAGGTAATTCTCTACCCTGATCATTCCAACTTCTATTTTGATAAAAATAAAAATGAGGGAAATTATTAATTATTGTTATCTTGGTTTGCTCAGTTCTAAATGTATTGTCTTCTAAGACTACATCAGAAAAAAAAACACATTCATTAAGTGAATGTTCACGTCCAGGCTTCTCCCTAATATAAGTATGGCAACATTTTAAAGTATGTAATCCAAGCAAATGATTGCATTAATAACTATAATCACTTATCATTTTAAACAATACAGCTCAATTTTTAGGAAATGTTTAGAATTAAACCCTCATTCTTAATTAGCTCACCAAAAAACAATCAAACAAACCAATTGCGTTTAACTAAAACATGAAACTAACTACAAAAATGCTGAAGTGTGACTACAAATGAGTATAAGGGGATAGATACGCAGAAGGAACATTCATGAGGACTTGGATAGCCTACTGAAATCAAGATTTTCTTCCTGGTTTGCTTCCAGTGACTGAAATCTATCCAAAAGCCTGGGGCCAGAAGGATGACAAGCCAACACAGCTCTAGGTATAGAAATGAATCTACAAGGCAGGCAGAGCTCTGTGGAGCCAGGTACCTCGTGTTTGGACTCCAAGCTAAATAGCAGTTTTTTGCTGTCAGGACAATTCCTTTATTCTGAATTCTAAATCATTCCTCCAAGGCAAATATGGAGGAAATCCAGTTCTGGGGGATGGGCTCAATTTTTTAAGATTCCTCATTAAGTGTAGGAGATAATTTGACCAAGTGGCTGGAAGATTTTCTCTAAAGCCTCATTGCATGAAGATATGTCTAGGAATCTATAGAATGGAAGAACTGTGCAGTGAACCCTAGACTGACTTTCTAGTTAATACAGGTCTGGAAATCCAAGTCTATTACTTCTGATCTCTCTTAGAATACATTTTGAGATAAACATCATAATAAAACATAACTCTGGGCCGGGCGCAGTGGCTCACGCCTGTAATCCTAGCTCTCTAAGAGGCCGAGGCGGGCGGATTGTTTGAGCTCAGGAGTTCGAAACCAGCCCGAGCAAGAGCGAGACCCCGTCTCTACTAAAAAATTAGAAAGAAATTAATTGGATAACTAAAAATATATAGAAAAAAAATTAGCCGGGCATGGTGGCACATGCCTGTAGTCCCAGCTACTCAGGAGGCTGAGGCAGGAGGATCGGTTGGGCCCAGGAGTTTGAGGTTGCTGTGAGCTAGGCCAATGCCACGGCACTCTAGCCCAGGCAACACGGTGAGACTATGTATAAAAAAAAAAAAAAAAAAAAAAACTCTGTCCTGATTTCAGCACTACAATTTACATTTAGACTTTTTACAGAAGAGTCTATTTCTCCAAAATACCAATACATATTAAATATACATGTAGCCTACCCTCTGTTTTCTGAGGTAAAACCTACAGGTTCTGGTAAATGAGGCCTTGGGTTCATTAGGATGCAACCTTGAGCCTAGATACAATCCAAAAACTATTTGCACACAACAGAATCCAGCGTTTGAACGCGTCTAAGAAAACTGAAATCTGGTTACAGTTGCCTTAGGATTGATTATTCCTGTGGGCATCACAGGAGCGATGAGCGGACCCTGATCACAATGGCAGGGCCAACACTAGGCTTAGAGACAGAATTCTAACTCTGAATATGTAAGGCTGGGGCGCTGGCAGAGGATGACCAACTAGGGGGAGTGGTTGTACTCTTATTTCAATGCTCAAGCTTATAGGTCAGTTTCTGTGAAAAACAAGGTGTTGATGGGATTAAGGCAAATATCAAATATTAGAAAAGAAGAAAAAGCTTAGCGATTAGATATGCTGATGTAATGAGATTGCACCAATATTACTTTTTATAATTAAAAATAAAGTAAAATTACTCGTCTACTGTTATCTTAGTGAATTAATTTCAATTGCATTTTTTTCTGCAAGTGAACGTAAGTTGACCTTTTGCAAGTGGAAGATCAGCTTTTTTTCTTACTCTATATTTATAATATTGGCTGTTGTGTTTAGTGGTACAAACTTAAATTCTAGACTTCAGGGCAAAAGAGAGTCTCTCTAACCTACCACCATCACCAACAGCAACCCGACTACACCACGGCAACAATAATACCCTTCACTTACACAATCTGGAAAACATTATAGCAAGGGAATTCAGGCTTGCTTCCAAAATGCCATCATTTCAAATGATAGCTTAGAAATCCTTTGGTTCTGGGAATGTTCTATATTCCTTTAGGACCATCTAGGAATTTATAATAATTGTACCTTTAAAAGAAAAGGAAAGAACTTAAAATATTTTCCAGATTCTCCAGTTAAAAATGAGCTTGGTTTGGTTTATGAGAGAACTCTCACGTTCAGCTAACAGTCTTCCTAAGGCTTCTTGAAAAGTTCGTGTAAATAGCAGTCGTGGTAAGACCAGTGAAGTGTCTGGCTCCTTGCAGTTCCAACCCTGGGCATTCCTGTAAATATGAGATTACTTTCCACATAAGTGAACAAAAGATATTCTTAGATGATAGAAACAGATTTATAACTAAAGAAATCATTTTTTTTTACTGATGTTTGTGAAACAAATTTCTTGACCCAAGCTATTGCTCCATAAACTTGTAAAATAGAATGTGACAGAGAAAAAACCTCAATGTTGGATATAGTAAAATTTATGAACCTAAGTAAATGGCTAAACGTCATTCATTGCTTCTATTTGTAAAAACGCCATTTAATCATTTTTGTGGAAAAATCAAATTCTTGATCTTCTTGTTTGTAGAAACATTTGAGCATAGCATAGTTAGAATTGGCAGGTTATTTTTTGTAAGTGAGAGAACTTCAGTTCTAGGAACGACATTTTGCCCTTGGCATAATTCTGTGCCTTTTGATAATAATAATAGCTTTACTACATGAGCAAAGGGACAATCTTAACGAAACCTCTGAATAATACCACATATGATACAACACAGTATTTGAATATACATGAAATATTGACCTCACGTCCATCAACTCTCATGTTTCCCTGCAGCAGAGCGTGACAGTAGAATGCATTTGGCTTAAACATGAAATAAAACATTTACCAGGTGAGGGGTACAACATTTCTGGACTTGGTGACGTTTTTGGTTTTGAAGTGACACGCTGGGGCCTCTTAGGAACTGAAAGAGAGAACTCGGATGATGAGTCATTTGGTTTCAGCACCTCCCAGTCGTGCTTAACCCACAAAACACAACAACACGTAGCCTGAGCACTGCTAAAACAAAGCATTACTCACACTGGAGTTAGAAAACTAAACTTAAGCTCTAGAAATAGATCAGTTAGAATTCCAGATATTTTTTAGAAAAATTAAGTCTGAAACAACACAAAATCTGACAAAGCATCAGGGTAGGATGAGGAACTTTTTTGAAATCTTTATTTCAGAGGAGATAGCAATTAAACGAATGCAAGTGTGCATCCATTTTCTGCATGTGTTTGCTTGACTTCTCCTTAAGCCCACCCTCATGTCTTCCCATGCAGGGGAAGTAGGTAAAGACAGGGAAGTCAGAGGAGAATGCGGGGAAGCATGGATAAGCTTTAAGTTGTCTGGGGCAAAAGCAGAGAGTAAGCGGACAGTGGTAATGGAGGCAGCGGCTCACGTCTACTCCCTCTGCACATCTCAGGCCCCTAAGGAACCTTCAAATGAACTTGTTCACAAACTAAAATTGGCTTTCCACAACTGTTCCTTTGGAGTAACAAGGTGCTGATGTAATAGACACCAGGAAAAAAGCCTTTAACTTATTTATAGTGTATTCTATAGTTTCAAAAAGTCTCTTATAAGGTTTATATCCTTTGACTCTTTCCATAATGCTGGAAGGAAGGAATTATTAGCTACACTTTAAAGGTGAGGAAACAGAACCATGGGCAGGTGACATTATTTGCCTGAGGTTACACAGTTATTAAGTGCCAGAGTCAAGACTTGAACTAAATGCTGAAGATCACACATTATCAATAGGTCCAGATACTTGGGCTCTCTATATCCCAGTTCTGTAGGTCAGATTTTAACTTGCTTCTCATTTTTTGGGTGGAAATAATACACCTGTTGTAACAAAATGTCACTGTAAGAATCAAATGTGAAATGTCAAAATGATGTGAAAATTTTACTACCATAAAATTTTTTCACTTCTCAAGGATCTTTAAAAAATTTGGCACTAAAGAATCCAGCTATATCCGATTTTCACATTGTTTGTTCGTACAAAAACTAGGAGCATCCACAATTTTGATGGTTTATGAGATCTCTAGGTATAAAATTAGCAATGGGATTGTTGACTATTATCTATGAACATAGGAATCTAAAAATCAAATCTTTATTGACTTATAAAATATTCTTGAGAATTTATTTCAAACTTTGGATCCCACTTTGCCCTCAAATGCAAAATAAAGATGTAATGCTTCTATTTAACTTATAAATATATTTTAAGTAAAACTAACAAGAAAGGTAATATGCCCAATTACAGAATTTTATTCTGAAAAAAATGATGGCGGAACAAAATTTTGTTACATTTGAAGTTATATACAATATTTTTAGGTGATATTATAACTCAATGATAATAATTTGCATTGGTATTATACATATAAACAGAACATTCTCCCCACCAAATGACCTTTAGAAATTTATAAGAGCTAGCCAAGGGTGAGGGAGGAAATACTAGGATTGGAATACTAGGATTTGTGTTTAAAATATTTTGTGATACCTAGCCTGAGCAAGAGAGAGACCCTGTCTCTACAAAAAAAACAGAAAAACTAGCTGAGCACAGTAGTGTGTGCCTAGAGTCCCAGCTACTCTGGAGGCTGAGGCAGGAGGATCAATTGAGCCCAGGAGTTTGAGGTTGCAATGACCTATGCCACTGCACCCTATCCCAGGCAACACAGAGAGATCCTGCCTCCAAAAAAAGAAAAAAATTTGTGATATATATGTGTACATACACATACATCTGTGGAAGTCTATAAAAATCTAGTATATTGCTGGTACCCGATAAGTAAGATTCATGTTCTTATTATGGGAGGGGGAGATCCCAATTCTACCCACTTTTAAAAAGAAAAAAATTAGAATGCATTTTGTTTTTCTTGATCAGTTTTCCAAATTAATTCCTTACATTAAGTAGCACTGACAAAGTCAGAGTATTTGGGTTGTACCTGCTTTCCACAGGACATGGTGGCGGATTGGAAGTGACCTCGGTTGGGACAATGCCAGGAGGCCCTCTTGTTGCAGTTTTGCAGCCACTCCAGGGTTTCAGGTTAGAGAGCGGAATGCACTGAGCATACGAATCTATCTATTCTGAAGTTGCATATCTTGTCAAGAAAGATTAGCTAAAGGTCTAATTCAAAATTAAACAAATTTGAAACTTAGAATATAGTATAATGGAAATTAGAGCAAGTTCCTGGTTTACTATACTGCATTTTAATAAGTACAAAGTACAGCTTCATGAGATAATTACAAATAAATTTTTTCTATTACTTCATATCTCCTTTACTTCAAAACATTTTTTTCCTAACCAGGAATTTATAGCCTGAATGTCTTAACTCCTGGTATTTCTTATTTTTCATCTTTTCGCTTATATTCTCACATTCATCAAGTTTCCATGCTTTTTATTTCCACTGCTCATTTCTTTACTCTCGTTCTATGCTTTATGTTCATATAAAAAGTTGAGAGCTTCCCATATAATTTTATCTGTCGATTTTTAAAGTTAGATTTTAGTATCCTATCAACAAATTTAATATACTTGTTTTATTTAATAACTTGCTTTGTTTAAATTTTGATATATTTTATTCCTATTCTATTCATTAATCATTATTCACTAATCGTTACTTATTTTTACCAATACTTCTTCTATGTTAATGTTTCAAATGTATTTATTGTTATTATTTAAAATTTCTTATATTTATGTATCAGGATATATTATTTTCATATCTGAGTTTTAGTAATTAATTAGAACAGATTTAACATATTAACTGCCATGAAAGTTGTATTTAACTCACCCTAGTTTTGACCCTGGGTCTACATGAAACATATATAAAATCTTACTTGTTGATGTTCTTATTGTTGCAATTAATATTGACAATTTAATTCTAAAAATTTGGATTAAATGAATAGAAGTCAATAAATTTCATTTTTCTATTTATGTTTATGTTTAAATTACACTCAAAGTTTTTATTCTATTTTTGTAATAAAACACTGTGGCTCCAAGGAAAAGTTTCTGATTTTTTTGCGTGGCAGTCAATGTGTTAAAAATATGTGAAATAAGGCAGATTTAAACTCGTTAGCTAGAGATGGAACACAGAATAGTCTTGTAGGGAATTTTCCTTTAAAGAAAAAAATTAATGATAGGTAAAATTTCTCTTGGAATCAGATATTGGATACCATACCTAAACTATTGTTTTTTTTTTTTCTTTCTCAGCACAAGTTCTGAGATATGACTACAGTATTTGCGGCGGAATCCAGAATCACTACCTGGATCATGTATAATTTTGATGATTCAAACGTTTTCCTTTCCCCAGATCATTAGTGGTAATAAAGATTCCTTTCCTGGTATACTGGATGGACATACCTCAGATACTTTATGTAAGCAGGCCAAGTATTGAGGAAAATTTCAAATTAGATGATTGTCAGGAGGAATCACACTCAGGCATACACAGGGAGGCATAGGAGTATAGTCTCAGGTTAGGAGAGGAAAGGGAGGAGGCAGGCACCTCATTTTAAGAAATGCCATTCCTGTATATGGTAATCTAATCTTTGACAAAGCTGACAAAAACATACACTGGGGAAAAGAATCTCTTTTCAATAAATGGTGCTGGGAAAACTGGATAGCTACCTGCAGAAGATTGAAACTACACCCCCACCTCTCGCCTCTCACAAAAATCAACTCAAGGTGGATAACAGACTTAAACCTAAGGCATGAAACCTTAAGAATTCTAAATGAAGACGTTGGGATGACTCATTGTTTTACATGATTTTATATAGCCTTGATCCCTTTCCTTGGTCCAGCTTTGAAGCCTGTGCAACCTGCTTAGAGTTATAATAAAAGGCACCAATATAGTAAGCCACTAGCCTGTCACAAGGCCCTAAATGCTACCATTAGAGATCATGCCTTCTGCTTGACTTGGACAAGTCCCTAATGATTATCTCTGAAATGGAGATAGAGTATTAAATGAGATAATTCATATAAACCACCCAGCACAGTGCCTGGCATGTAGTAAGTCCTCAATAAAACAGATTATGCCCTCAGGGCAAATGAGCTGGTAACATAACCCATGTCCACCACCTCTGTATGATTGGGAATGTGTGCCAGAAGAATATCAGAGGGAAGGGGAATCAAGATAAGTGTTGGGGAGGGAAGGCAAGGTGGACTGCCACCCTGATAAGTCAGGGGGCACGTGAGGCCATGGGCACATGTGGGTGGCAGGAAGAATGGTGATAGATTAAGTGCTGTCAGTCCTACTGAGGCACAGACTAGAATCAAAGCTAACTCACCAGATGCTTGGTAGAAAATACCTTACAAGGCCAAATGAGGCCACTAAAATGTTCAATTTCAATATCACATTTCACCTTCTCCTATAGCTCTCAATTTTGAACAGTTGGGTTTAGATTTAAGTCTTTTCTTCCTTGCTGTGTTAGGAGAATTCTGGTAAGTATTATTTCTAAAGGTGATACGCTGATTTTAAAAAAAGTAGTTGGCTGGGGTTTTGTCTGGCAAACACACTGACTGTGAAAGCTACAGGAAAATTGATTTTCTGGCATTTGCATGTCCTGACACAAACTGTGCAGCATGGAAGCTTAAGTTATAGAACCTTCTGGAAAGTGTAGCAAGTGGGTTAACTTCAGGAAATGATTAGGTGTTACTGATCTGCACCATTGGGGTCAAGGCAATGGTCTCTATATGCAAAATGGCAAATAAAACTACTAATTTGCTATTATTTCATTTAGAGAAGTAGTCAAATAGCCCCTTAATCTGATGCCCACACTCAAACACAAATCGACATACTTCTTTACAGCCCCAATCTTCATGCTCTGGCCCTCAGTCCAAGCTATCTTTTTTCTGCCTTGGCCAGCAGGAGTGCTCTGGAGAAGCCACCTATTCACCAATGCTCTGGAAGGGCCCTGCCTGTCCATGGTGAAACTTGCAATTACGTGAAGTTTTCTCTTGGTGTATAGAGTAGTAGGTAAGAACATAGGTCCTAAAGTTTCAATGACCTGCTTTTGGTACTTATTAGCTGTGTTATTTTGGGCAAATCATTTAACCTCACTGAGTCTCAGTTTTCTTATCAAAAAAACGAGGATGGTAATAGGACCTATCTTATAGTGTTCTTGAGATGATGAGATGAGAGATTGTTTATGATGAATTTAGCATAGGTCACGACAACATAGTAAGCACTTGGTTTCTTCCCCATTTCATAGTTGTATCAGGCACTATGGTAGATGCTATAGGGGATGGAGATGTGGAAGGCATGTTCCTTATACTCAGGCAGCTAAAGGAACTAACAGTCAGAAGTGCTGCCCCATTGAACTTTCTGAAATGTTCTGTATCTGTGCTGTCCAATATGTTAGCTTCCAGCTATATATGTCTATTGAGCACTTCAAATGTGACTAGTGCTACTGAAGCACTGAATCTTAAATTTAATTTTAATTAATATAAATAGGTACTTGTGACTAGTGCATACCATATTGGACACAGCAGGTCTACAACAGCTTAAATAAAGGAAAAACAGAGAAGTACTAAAAGACAGCAAAAAGGCACCAAGAACTACTTTGTCTACTTTATAATATTTTCCTGGTTTACCCTGATGATGGAGGTGATGACCGCATCACATGGAAGTCCTGCCTGCACCAGTTCGAGGGCTTGGCTTTAGCCTGGGTTGAGGGGCAGGGGAGGAGAGGGCCTGACTTCTCCTCCATTCAGAACTGATCTGTAGCTCTGGGATAGCTTACCCAGCCTGTGTTTATGGAAGGGCTCTCTAGAGAAAGGTAAACTGTATTATTTGCATGGACAACAATTCCTTAGGTGCATGCAAGAACTGTTTCTTTTAAATTTACCCTATTTGTGTAAAATTGAAAATAAATGAACTCCTGGGTCTAGGTGTGATAAGAAAGAATATTTTTGTTACTCCTATCCAAGAACCATATTTTCTTTCAAAAGAGCAGATAACAAGGAAATATTCGTGGATAAAAAACAGAGAACGCTCCTTAGATTTCCACTCAGCCTGATTTTCTTTTTTTGGCTTTGCAAGTTGCTTCATTACGTTGTTTGGGCCTTCTCTCTCTGACTCTCCTTTCCAAGGGAAGAATTACAGCAGGTGTAAGCAGCTAGGTGACGACACTCACGATTTTCCCCAGTTTTAAAAATAGTTATTCCCTTGTATCAGCTCTTAAAGATGGATTGAAGAAATGGGTATAATCAAGATTGAAAGTGGTAGAATCTCCAGAGATGATTTTCTCCAAAAATTCCTAATAACTTTGTCAGGTACTCATTCCAAATGCCTTTGCCTTGCATTTTCAAATTGTGTTACAGTAACATTAAGGTCATGACAATAAATTGGCCTTATCTGAGTCATCAAAGGAGGGATGGGAATCAATATTTCCTGTGGAGGTGAGACCTAGGGAATTAAGCAGGTTCAATGTTACAGCCATTCGGCTTGGTGGCTGTCATACAGTGACCAGAGACTTGGACCAAGCTGTACCAAAAGCCCCAAACTGAAATGAATACTGCAAAATTGCATATTTGCATGTCAAACCCCATCAGAAAACACAAAAATGGAAGCATGAGCTGAAGCAAAGTTTTGTTTAGTTTTTTTAAGACTCAATTGGAAAACTAGGTTGTTTTATATTCAGTCCTGTGTATTTACTGCTACTATTGAACAGAAACAAAACCAAAGTCTGAAAACCCTGCAAACTTAATCACACCATTATTTCATTTGACTTGAGTTTCTGATAGAAACGGTTATCACCTCTATTCAGTAATGATTAATAGTCAAACTGCAGGAGGAAGCCATGCTGAATTCTAAAGGACTTAGAAGAGCAGAGGGAAACTGAAAGCCCAGGTTGCGTTTCCAAATCTCATGTATTTTCTAGTACCTGTGAAACCTGTGGCCTGTGGGATAATTTATTAGCAGTCATCAGTTTGAAATGCATTTCCCATAAGTCCCTGTTTCTGTGCCAGCACCTTATTTCCAAAGAAATGCAGTAACTTGAAAAATAGGCCCTCTATATCTTGAGCAAGGGCAAGATTATCTTTTGTTATTCCAGAAAAGGGGAGAAGGCCAATAATACTTTAAAAAAAAAAAAGTTATTACCGGGCAGTGGCTCATGCCTGTAATCCTAGCACTCTGGGACGCCGAGGCGGAAAGATTGCTTGAGCTCAGGAGTTTGAGACCAGCCTGAGCAAGAGTGAGACCCCTGTCTCTACTAAAAATAGAAAGAAATTAGCTGGACAACTAAAAATATATAGAAAAAATTAGCCGGGCATGGTGGCGCATGCCTGTAGTCCCAGCTACTCGGGAGGCTGAAGCAGGAGAATCGCTTGAGCCCAGGAGTTTGAGGTTGCTGTGAGCTGGGCTGACGCCACGGCACTCACTATAGCCAGGGCAACAAAGTGAGATTCTGTCTCAAAAAAAAAAAAAAAAGTTATGTATTTGTCCTTTAAGACTCTCCTGTTTGTCTGCTATTCCAACTCTGATCAATCAGTGGCAGACCATTGTCAGCTAGAATGCTTATTGTCCACTACTTCCCACCCCCATTCCCACGAGTGTGTCACTAACAGTAGTTAACTCAACAAACTAAAGAATGCGTATGCAGACTTGTATGTTTTTCAGGACCCATTAGGATAACCTGTAGCTAAGAGGTATCTGGCTTTTTATCCATAAATGACTTAGTTCTATTATAATTAACCCAAGATTTTTAAAGTCACATGCAAAAATTAATTTCCATTAGGATAACTTTTCCTTCATAGTCTGACATGTAAAGACAACAGAATATTTTATTAAGATCCTTCCTAGACAGTCATCTCTCTTTGAGGCTTGCTTTCTCTACTTTTGGTCTCGAAACTGCTTGTCCGTGTTGTGGAGAAAGTGGAATTCCTCCCTGCTTCTCCACCTGATGGCAATCTGCATTTCTACTGATTTCTATTCAGGTCATTCATTATCTACTCGTTGAAAAGTATGTTATTAATGAGAAGCAGATAGGAGTCATGCTGTCCTCCCCAGGTTTAAATGAATCTTTAAGATGGTACAATCAAACAGATATGCAAAATAGGCCATTAATGCAACATTAAGGTTACAAATTTTAACTCGAAATCAAGGAATGCAGAACTTTTAAGTTTCTCATTGTTTCAGTCTTAGCAACATGGCACATGCTGAATATATAGTACAGCATTAGGAAGACATGGATCCAAAGTATTGAAAAAATGATCAGTGTGTGTAAAGGAGACTCCAAGATTAACTACCATGCTTCTGGAATGATGTAACCATACCTATATAGTTTGGCTTAACTTCAGCAAGTAAGTTTTCCTACACCTTTGAACTTTTCTTTCTCTGGTTTGTGCTACTTTGCCTGGATAAGAGTTTGCCTTCCATTATGTAACAGATGAATTCTTAGAAAAAACTGTGCCAAAAATTAGATTCATTTTTGAAAATCAAATTTTATTTCTCTGTCGATGCATGGGCTGTTTTATGTTTATTTCTGAAAGCCCTCCTCCTAGTTTTCTTTGACAAGTAGTTAATGATCTATAAACACCAAAATGTGCTAAGGGATTTCTGTTTTCCAGGGAAGAATATGTTTTTAATGCAAGTAATTACTATTTATTGCTTTTATCAGTTGTGAATTTTCTGATATATGGATTACTTAAGGTAGGATCCAGCTGTGTTGTATAGCCAAAGGTTCTGGAAGAAAGGGAAAGCCTTAAAGACAACATGTTTCTAACTAGTCCTTGTTAATCTTTGGACTAGCAAAAGGGCAAGCCCAGAAATTTCCAGGGAAGACAGAACAAAAAAAAGCCTGCACAAAGTGCTTCAAACGGGGGGGTCCTGATACAATGGCTACTGTGCAGCACCCCCAAAGTGCCAAGGGCCAAAAGAGATACCCCAGTAGAATAGAGTGGAAAAAAATTGGACCCTAGTCTTAGAAGAACTGATCCAGTCTCCATGAAAGAGAAATTACTCTCCAGCAAGGTGGAGGGTAGAAGTCTCTTTTTTTTTTTTTTTTGAGACAGAGTCTCAGTCTCTTGCCTGGGCTAGAGTGCTGTGGCGTCAGCCTAGCTCACAGCAACCTCAAACTCCTGGGCTCAAGCGATCCTCCTGCCTCAGCCTCCCGAGTAGCTGGGACTACAGGCATGCGCCACCATGCCCGGCTAATTTTTTCTATATA
>CAUYSK010120635.1:0-17035 GCA_963575035.1 Avahi laniger | reverse complement strand
AAACTCCTGGGCTCAAGAGATCCTCCTGCCTCAGCCTCCCGAGTAGCTGGGACTACAGGCATGTGCCACCATGCCTGGCTAGTTTTTTCTATATATTTTTAGTTGTCCAATTAATTTCTTTCTATTTTTAGTAGAGACGGGATCTTGCTCTTGCTCAGGCTGGTTTCGAACTCCTGAGCTCAAACAATCCACCCGCCTCGGCCTCCCAGAGTGCTAGGATTACAGATGTGAGCCACCGCGCCCGGCCTTGTTGCTGGATATTCTTGTAATTGAAAAAGTGTTATGGCAATTCCCATCGTGTGAATTTGTTCATGTATTTTACACCCTTTTTACCTTTAGAGGTACTCGGGAGTTTTTGTGGATTGCTATCCAAAAATACAGAGCACACTACTTCATCTCATACCTATCTCCTACCCTGTATGTACAGCCTGAAAGGGTACCCAGGTAACCTGAGTACTGACCGCATCTACAGTTGCTTTGTTACCTGACCTTCTCCTAGCTCAGTGGCAAGCCAGTCTTAGTCAGGGCGCTGAGAAAGCCCAGGTATGAGGTACATGGTAGAACGGTTACGGAGATAACTTAGTTTGGAGATTGATATGAAAATAAAAGTTATAAAAACATCATGGAAGTGGGAAAGGACTAAGAAATAGGGTAAGGGGCGAGCTGGGCCTAGGCAGGAACAGGGGAGGGAAAGCGGGGGAGGTAAATTGAGAGTTTAGGGAGGGGTTAGCCACTAATTTTTTGAGTCTGAAGAGAAGAGAAAGTATGCTTACACTAGAAAGGGTGGAATGTTTATACACAGAAGTGCTATTCTTTGGGAAAGGCAAGTAAAGGAAATAATGACAGTGGGAAATAGATGTGAGGAGTTTGTAGGGCTGGAGGGTTGCTTGTGTGCTAGATACAGAGAGTTAAGCTAGTGTCAATAGGTGAGAATATCCAGTGGGACCAATAGCCTCAGAGAGAATGGACAAGGCTGGCCCTGGCCCCCAGAGAAAGCAGAATCTAACAGCATTGTCTATCACTTCCAGAACAGGGTTAAATAATAGTGGTGGTGATAGGCATGTTTGTCTTGTTCCTGGCTTTAATGGGAATATCAGGTATATCATGACGTTGGTTTTGGTTTGATACAGATATACATTGTCACAGTAAGTAAGCAGCCTTCTGGTCATACTTTATTAGTGTATTTATTTTTAGGAGAGAAAGTGGAATTTTCAGCATGGAGATGATGAGTTTTTTCTTTGATGTATTAAAATGATCAATTATCGTCATTACATTTCCTACTTCTGAACCAACTTTATATTTCTGAGAAAAACTCTGCTTGATCATGGGGTATTATTATTGTCTTATTCTGCCAGATTTTATTTGCTGAAAGTTTGTTTAAGGTTTTTGTACCTATATTAATAAGTAAGACTGATATATAGTTTTTTTAAGTACTATCTTTGTCAGGTTTGATACCATGTTTACACTAGTGTTAGGTCTGCCTCGATGTTCCCTGGTCCTGGGTTCCCAGTGTTAGGAATAAGTACTGGTGCTGAGTCGAGCCAATGACAGAGTGATCACAAATACAAAGCAATTCCACACACGCAGTGTTTATAGCAAAGCAAAAGCATGTCTCAGAGGGAGAGATGCATCATTCTCCAAGAGCAGAGGAGATCCCAAAGTCTTAGCACACACTGTCTTTTATATGTTCACTAGTTTGTCCTGCCTCTCTCCTGAGTGGGATTGGTTGCCCTTTCCCACCTTTGAGTGGTTGACAGCTTGGGGTTATATAACACTTTCCTTTCTATGCATGCCTCGGCCCAGAATCCTTCATGAAAAACCTATGGGGCGGGGGTGTCAAAATCATAACGCTAATGAGATGGTAATGAACACCAGGTCAGCTAAGGTCTCTAGGAGCTCCTCACTGCATATACTCTTTCCAGGGAAAAGTCTCTAGCCACAAATAGCTGACATTGCAGTTTCTTTTCTGCATTCTGCTTGGTTCCCGCTCTCCACTTTTAGGCACTTCCTCTACCTGCCTTGCCACCTGTTTGCCCTCCACTCAGACCTAACACTACTGGTTCCCTGGAATAAATTTGTAAACTTTCCCTTTTCTTCTTTCTGGAACAAATTATATAGTGTAGGAATTATCTGCTCCTTGAAGGCTTGAATGAAAGGCAAGTGTTTTGGGCCCAGCACTTCGGGGGTGGGATAGGAGGGGAGATCTTGGGCAACTTTTTTTAGAGTAACACACATATATGGTAAAGATTTCAAACTGGGAGAAAGGTCATACAATGATTAGTCCTCCCACGAAGTCAGTCCACCCCTCAATGCCAGTTCCTCAGTTTCTCATAGGCAGCCAGTCAACCAGTTTCTCGCGCGGCCTTCTGGACACAGTCTGTGAACATTCCAGTACAGTATATGGGGATACATCCACTCCCCTTAATTTTTTACCCAGATGGTAGCATACTATACAAACTGTTCTGCATCTTGCTTTTTATGTATTTTTTATTTTGTCTTCCAAAATTTTGTTCTAACGAGATTCCCTACTTGTTTCTTGAGTCAATTTTGACCATTTTTCTAGGAAACCATTTCCTTGATATTTTCCAGTTACTTTCACAGAGTTGTACATTATATTGTCCTGAAACACAGAACAGGCAACAAAAGTCTCCATACCTATTGGCTTAAAAATTAATCCCACTTCCACCGCTTACAAAGGTTCCAGGCAACTTTGGGCAAGTCAAGCAGGTTCTGCCATACTGTGCTGTAAATATCCATGGTCTGACAGAGAATAATGAGCACTTTTGCAAGATACATTTCCAACTAAAAACATAGAATAATTCCTATTTTAGGAGCTTGTCCCTATGCCTCCTTCCTTTCTGAGTTTCTTGAAAGCATATTATCTCACACTCAACCAGAACCCTATTAGTTAAATGAGTAAAAGGGGCATTGAAACTGAACACTCACTGCCTCAGCAATTATTGTATGGCCGGCATCAAGGACATCTTGAAACTCTTGGTGAAGAGGCCAAGGATGAGGTTAAGAGAAGTTGGGAGCTGGTGGTTAGGGAGAGATAACTAATTTTGGAGGTTGGCAAGGAAATGGAACAGGCTATCAATGGCCTCAGGGAAGTGTAAAGGGACTTGGTGATGGGATAAGTGTCAGAAACCATTGGGGTGGGGGGATGGGGTGGGAAGCTTCAGGCAGGGAAGGGTTGGGGCAGTTGTATAAGATATTCCCTTTAATTAAAAAAAAGGTTTCATATCTGCTGGCCTGAATTTTAATCTTAATGTCACTTCCAGCAGTATTTGTGCAAGTACTAGAAATGTGCTTGGTTCCAAGGAGAATTAACGTGATATTTAAACAAAATACAAAAGCTCCATTAGTTCGGGCATTTTATCCCTCCACGTTCCATACTCTTCCTCCTTACGTTTATTGTTATACTTCGGTGCTTTCCCAGATTGCCTATCCAGAAATATAAAGCACTTTATTTCACACCCATCCCCTACTTGATTAAATACTTCCCACCTCCAAAGGGCACCCAGGTACCCTAAATATTGACTGCATCAACAATGGCTGTTATTACCTGACCTCATTTTAGCCTGGGGCCAAGGTAAACAAGTCAGAAACACCGGTAGAGCCCTAGCATGAGGTATGGAAAAGGGGTTGGGACATGCAGCCTTGTTTAAGTTATTCCTACAGTAGTTTACCGTCTTTTAGACAGGGAACATGTTCAGTATTTGCCCCAAATGGCTTAGCAACTTTGGAAGTTGTAGTGGGATTAAAGAGTTTGGCCAATGAAGCTTCTTTCTCCCACTCCCCAAAGAGGGTGAGGGAGAAAAGTAATCCTGGAGGGTCCGTGTAGAGACAGCAGAGAGGTTTATAAAAGTCCCGGAAGTGGGAAGCGACTTGGCTGCGGGAGAGAACCGCAGGGAGGCAGCGGGTCAGGGGCTAGGGCGGAGGGAGTGGTTGGCCGACGAGGCTCCATTCCTCCAGTGGGGAAGGCGGAAACTTGAATTTGCTCCGTGGCCAGGGGGACGGGCAGGCTTTTGGCCATAGTTACTGTGCTCGGGATGGGAGGGGCGTACTGCACTCGGAGCCAGCTCCTGAGAGCGGGAAACGGGTGTGTGGGCTCGGCGGGGTAGAAGGCAGCTGCGCTCAGGAGACCGACGGGGCGAGCTGAGAATCGGGGTTGAGCGGTAAAGGGGGAGCGTGTCTAGCGGGAGCCATGGCCCCGAAGAAGCGAGGCGACGCGGAGCTCTTCCCGACACCGGGAGGACGAGGGACATCGAAGGGCTGAGGGCGCCACCCGTTGGCGGGCGCCTTCCAGTGACGCGACCGCCGCGCGATGACGCGCTGACCGGCCGCGGCCTCCACGTCTCAGGTTCCGCAAAGGCCTGTGGGAGCGACCCGGGAGAAGGAGGGCCAAGATGGCGGAAGCGGCTGAGTCTCCAGGAGACCCGGGGACAGCATCGCCCAGGCCCCTGGTGAGCTTGGGATCTGCGACAAAAGGGACCGAGGGTGAGGCAAGAGTGCCCCCTAAGGAAGTCAGGGGACGGGCTCGTGACCTGAGAGAGCTGGAGCCCTTTCCTCCCGGCAGGCCCTTCCTGTACCTGACTCCAGAACCAGTCCCAACACTGCACCTGTTCTTTGGGCTAACCGCTTTGCCCCCTGCCCTCCTTATTCCTTCCACGCCTTCTTGTGAAACTCCCATCCTCTTTGCTTTACCATACTCTTAAGGCTGATCCTCGTCCCCTACATTGTGTTAAATGCCGAGTTGTAAGATTTCCAAAGTATCTTTTCTTCTGCTGTGCTCTCATTATATGAAAACCTGTCACCAGCCCTTGTTGGATAGCAGCATTCTAGGAGGAATGAGAGATTGCTTCCTACGGGACATTAAGGTGCTGTTGCTTAGAACTTGAGTCTTGACTTGTTCAGTTACCCCAGTGGGCTAAATTTAATCCCTGCCCTTCCTGCCCACAGCTCCTTGCCATCCTCTTCCCAATATTTTCTTGCTCCTGTCTCTACAGGGGATAGAATTTCTATTGCAAGTACAAGCCCAAAGTGTGGACAAGTATTTAAGAACACAGGTTTTGAAGTTAGACTTACCTGGGATGTTATCCACCCACTCTGCTGCTTTATGAATTTGGGCAAATCATTTCATGGAGGGGATTTCTTCATCTGTAAAATGGAGATTAGAATACCTGCCTCAGAATTTTAAAAAGATCAAGTAACATAATTTATGTAAGGTGTCTAATACAATCAATGCCATGAACTGAGGAGTATAATTAACTCGACATTCAGCGCCAATGGCCCTCTTCCCAATGTGTTTAGTTGTATAGCAGTTGTTCAATAAATGGTACTTACCTTTTCTTTGTTTTAAATTGACAACATAGTGGAGAACTGAACTGGGAGCCAAGTGAACTTGATTCTAGTCCTAGCTCTGCTGCTTACTAGCTCTATTTGCTCATCTCTTCCTTCATTCAAAAGATATTTATTGAGCATCCTCTATGTTCCAGAAACTCTTTGGTACTGGGGGTATAGCAGTGAAAGAGAGTGAGTTGGGCTAAGTACTCATGGAGTAGTTGTGATCTTGAGTAAAATCACTCTGAGGAAACCCGAGTTTCCTCATTTGGAAAATGGTGATAGAAATTCATCACAGGATTAGTGAGAGGACTGAATGAGCTAATATACACATGGTACCTACCACAACATAGTCATAGGTGCTTAGCTGTTTTTAGTTTCTAGCTTTCATCTAAACTGCCCCCCTCTTCTGTGAAGCTTTCCCCAGTTAATTTCAGTGGTTCTGGTCACGCAGTACTCAATATCCAATCCATTTGTATTCAACAAATGTTCATTGAACTCCCACAGTGTGTGTAATGCGCTGTGCTAGTTGCTTTAGGGAATACAAAGGGCCCGCCCCTGTGGTGCTTACAGTCTGATTTGTAGGGATAAGACAAATATACAATGCTAAAATAAGGCAATATAGAAGAGAAAGTTGCACATACAATATTAGGGAAATTTAAAAGAAGATTCTATCATGTCCAGTTGGGATGACCAAGCAAGCTACATGGTAGAAGTTATATTTGAGGGAGCCTCAAAGGATGGGTAGGATTTGAAATTTCAGGTGAGCCTAAGAGCTATTGATACTTGAGCACCTGCTATGTGCCAGGCATTGTGCCAAACATCCTTTGTGTATTTTCTAAACTTCACAGCAACCATTTCAGTCAGGTGGCTTTTAACTACATTTTACATGCAAATGAGGAAATGAGATGCAGAGAGGTTTGATGATTTCCCTAGAGTCTACATCCAGTTAGTGGCTAGGCCTGAAATTTGAACCTAGGTCTGACCCTGAAGCCCAGACTGTGGCCATTTATGCTACACAGCGTCTCATGGACAAAGGCAGAGAGGTTGGAAGGTGCTAATGTATCTATAGAGCAATAGATGTATCTATAGAGCAATTCTCTGGCTGAAGCACAGAGAATTATTAGAGAAGCTTTAATAGATAAGCCTACTGAAGTAGGGAGGCAGTATGGAACAGTAGTTAGGAATATGTGCTCTGGAGTCAGGTTGCTTAGGTTTGATTATAAACACTGTCACATAACTAGTGGGATGTTGGGGAAATTACCAAAGCTCTCCATGCCTCAGTTTCCCCATCTGTAAAACAGAAATGTAGCAATACTTCATAAAATTGTTAGGTAGATTAAATGAGTTAACACATTAGATGAGTTAACACACTTAATAGAATACCTGGCACATAATAATCATGCAATAAGTGTTCTTATTATTGACTATTAACCTGGGAGCTTTAATGGGCTAGGAGGAGCCAGTGGATATTTTTGAGGAGTGAAGGGTTTAAAATCATGATCTGGACAACGTAACAGAGGATAAATTACAGTGGGGAATGTCTGGAATCTAGAAGAGCGGTGGAGCTGTTGCAGTAGTCCTAGGAAGAAATGATGGGCATCTGGACTACAGCGGTAGTGGGAGATGTGAGGATTTGAGAGATAAGGCAGAATCCATGAAAGTTTGTAGTGTGATAGGAAGAGTATGTCTTAGATCAGTGTTTTCCAAACTTTAATGTGCACAGCAGCATCTGGGGAGTCTTGTTAAATTGCAGGTTCTGATTAGTAGGTCTGGAATGGGGCTGCTCCCAGTACCACATTTTGAAAATCAAGGCTATAGGCCGGGCGTGGTGGCTCATGTTTGTAATCCTAGCACTTTTGGAGGCTGAGACAGGAGGATTGTTTGCGGTCAGGAGTTTGAGACCAGACTGGGCAACATAGCAAGACCCCGTCTCTACAAAAAATAGAAAAAAAAATTACCCAGGTGTGGTGGCACGCGCCTGTAGTCCCAGCTACTCAGGAGACTGAGGCAGGAGGATCGCTTGAGCCCAGGAGTGTGGGATTGCAGTGAGCTGTGATAATGTCACTGCACTCTAGCCTAGGTGACAGAATGAGACCCTGTCTCAAAAAAGAAAAAAAGAGAGAAAGAAAAGCAGGGTTATAGACAACTGACGATATAGTGATGCCCTGAATAAAAATAGATAATATACGAGGAGGGTTAGCTGGATGAGGGCCTTAAAAGTTGATTAATTCAGTTTGGGACATGTTCAGTTTGAGATACTGGCAGGCCATTCAGTAGATGGCCAACAGGCAGTTGGACTTGAGGGCTCAGAAGAGGTCAGGACTAGAGATGTTGATTTAGGAGTCATCTGCATAGAGTTAAAAAGACAGAATTTGGGGTAATGCCTATCTATATTTAGGGAGCAGGAAAAAGAGCTGTAGTGATGGCTGCAGCTTGGGCTGTGTGAGGAAGCTGGCCCCAGGGAGAACATATCACTAGCCACCTTCCACCCACTCCTTGGAGCCAGGCCTCTTGGACTGCTCTGAATCCTGCTGGAGTCTCCCTTGTTGACTCCTTTCTCTCTCCAGCATTTTAGTCAATAGTATAAGCCATCAGCTCCCAGCCATTCTTTTCAGGGCTGCAGTCCTTGCTTTTATTCTGTGTTTTTGGCTCTGCTTCTACCTGTTCCCCTCACTGCCCAAGCCAGGCAACAAAGGATGCATGTGTGTTTCTGCGCACGTGGGTGTATATATGCAAGAGCCTGCTTGCACATGGGAAAGGGGAGAGACTGGAGTCCAAGTCACCTTTCTTTCCCACTGAAGGTTAGACAGAGAGCCAGTCCATTAGCTGAGGGCCTGGAAGTCCTGTATATAGGGGGCTGGAGGGCTGTAGTTCCTGGCTCAGCTTGTTGAACATTGTCACTAGTTCTCTTGAGAGGAGATATGGGGAATAGGGGGATCACATGGCACTTTAGTGACTGCAGTGACTTCTGACACCAGCCACCCGGAATTAGGCCAGACTTCATAGACTGCTTTTACTTCAGACACCAGCCACAAGTTTGGAGGTTCCCAGGGCCACCCTCGCTTCTGACCCAACTGGCTACAAATTCAGTTCCTTTGATCCTAGAATGACTCACAGAACTCAGGACAGTGCCATACTTAAAATTACAAATTTATTATAGCAACAGGATACAAATACAAAACAGCAAAAGGGAGAGATACACAGGGTTAGGTGTAGGAAGGTCCAAAGCACAAAGATTTCTTGTCTTTTCCTTGTGGAGTCAGGGCATGTTACCCTCCTGGTAGATCTGTGTGTGACAATGTGCAGAGTATTGCCAACCAGAGAAGCTCACTCATGTGTCTAGAGTTTTTATTGGGGTTTCATTGTGTAGGCATGATTGGTCATTGGTCTCATAACTGAACTCAGTCTTCAGCCTCCTTTGTCACTGTCCCCAGAGTTTGGGCTTATATCTTGTGACCTAAAGCCCCAACCCTTCAATTACATGTTTGGTCTTTCTGATGTGGTTAGCCCTCATCTTGAGTCGTGTCCTCAGCGTTAACTATCTAGTGGCCTACCGTGACTCACCTGTTAGCATAAACTATGAGAACCTCCCAGGAGTGACAACAGGAAATTCTAAGTTTAGACAGTACCTCCCAGGAACAAGGGACAGAGAACAGCCAAATTCTTTATTTTATAACAGTGACAAAACTGGATTGACTCCCTGGGAATCTCCAGCCTGAGCTAACATTTATCTAGGCTCTGCTGTGTGCCTGATATTAAGTGCTTTACGTGTATTAATACATTTCTTTCTCACATCAACCCTGTGATGATGGCACCATTATCTCAATTTTACAGATGGGGAAACTGAAGCACAGAGAGTTCAAGTAACCTGCTTAATGTCACATGAATAGTAAATAATGGAGCTGGGATTTGAACCCAGCCTGCTTGGCCTGCACTCTTACCAGTATTCTCCAAATGCTGTATGTGGAGCATTGACTGTGTGGCAGCTGCAATGCAGTTTTTACAGCAGTGCTGTTTCCGTGTGAGAGTGGAGCCCCATTTGGCTTTAAAGCCTATTTCTTACACTGCACTGCCCTGCCTTCCTTAATAGTAGCAGGCAGCAAGGAAACTCGAAACAAGCAGTCCTGGAGCTTGAAAGGATAGTGTCATAGTAGTAAAGACAGAATACAGCTTCAAAAAGGTGTGGTTTAGGCTGGGCACAGTGGCTCACAACTGTAATTGTAGCACTTTGGGAGGCTGAGGCAGGAGAATCGCTTGAGGCCAGGAGTTTGAGACCAGCCTGAGCAACATATCGAGACCCCATCTCTATAAAAAATAGAAAAATTAGCTGCGGCATGGTGGCGTGGGCCTGCAGTCCCAGCCTCTTGGGAGGCTGAGGCAGGAGGACCACTTGAACCTAGGAATTTGAAGTTGCAGTGAGCTATGATGATGCCACTGTACTCTACCCTGGGCGACAGAACAAAACCCTGTCTCAAAAAAAAAACCAGAAAAAGTGGGGTGTGGTTTACACATTAAATGCTGCATAATATTCAAAGAGGGTGATGAAAACTGAGGAAGGATCCTTGTATTTACTGATTAGGGGAGGTTACTATTAGAGAGCAGTGTCAGTAAAGTTGCAAGAAGGCCAATGCTGGATTACTAAGGATTGAGTGGTAGACTAAAGAGAAATTTGATTAGGAAAGAGGAGAGGAAGGAGAGTAGTTTGAGAGAATGGCAAAAACAGGGAATGATATTCGTATTTTATATGTGTGTGTGTGTGTGTGTGTGTATACATATATATATTTTTTTTTTTTCAAAACAGAGTCTTGCTCTGTTGCCTACACTTCAGTGGCCTCATCATAGCTCACTGCAACCTCTAACTCTTGGGCCTCAAGCAATCCCCCTCCCTTCACCTCCCAAAGTGCTAGGATTACAGGCATGAGCTGCCACACCCAACCTGGAATGATATATTTTTAAATTTTATTATGGAAGTTTTCAAATACACGAAATGAGCAGTAGTATAGTAAACCCATGTGCCTACCAATATTCTGCTATTCTTACTGATCTCACCACATTTTTTTTCTGGAGTTTTTTTTTACCTTTTTATTTTGAACTAATTTTAGACATACAGAGAAGTTGTAAAAATAATTCAGAGAGTTCTTCTATACCCCCTCACCAAGGTTTCTCTAATGTTAACATTTTACATAAGCATAACACAGTGATGAAAACCAGAAATTACATTGGAATAACATTATTACCTAAACTAGAAACCTTATTTGAGTTTTACCAAATTTTCCATTAATGTCCATTTTTGTTTCAGGATCTTATCCAGGATTCCACATTGCATTAGTTGTTAGTTTTTTAGTTTCCTCCAATCTGTAATGGTTTTTCAGTCTTTCCTTCCTCTTTCATTATCTTTTCTGAGTATTTTAAAGCAAATCCCAGACATATCACTTCATTCGTAAATACTTCAGTATGTTTCTCTAATAGGCAAAGAATTTTTCTTTGTTTTCTTTGTTATCACACATAACAAAACTAATAATTCCTTAATATCATCTAATTCCTGTTTATCTTCTTTCAGTTTTTTTTAAAAAAACAGTCTTTTTTGCTGTTTGTTCAAACCAGTATCCAAACAAGGCCAACAAATTGCATTTGGTTATTTAGTTTCTTTTAACATATTGTTCTCTTCCTTATGTAATTTGTTTACTTAAATTGGGTCATTTGTCTTATATTTGGCTAATTGTATCCTTGTGGTATTTTTAGTATGTTCCTCTAGCCACATATTTCCTGTAAAAACTAAGATCTAGAAGCTTAGTTATATTCTGGTTCAGTTTGTGGGGAGACAAGAATAAAAAAGAACTTAATCCCTAGAATTAAGCATGTTTGTTTTTTAACTTTTTAAAATTTTTTTTTAGTTTTTAATTTTTATGGATACTTAATAGGTGTACATATTTATGAGTACATGTGATACTTTGATACAAATATACAATGTGTAGTGATCAAATCAGGATAATTGGGATATCCATCAACTTAAACATTTATCATTTCTTTGTGTTAGGAACATTCTAATTCTGCTTTTCTAGTTTTTTGATAAAATAAATCATTGTTAACTATAGTCATCCTGTTGTGCTGCTGAACACTAGATCTTATTCCTTCTGACTGTACTTTTGTACCCATTACCCGACCCCTCTTTTTCCACCCCACCCCCACACTCCCCACTACCCTTCCCAGCCTCTGGTAACCGTCATTCTACTCTCTGTCTCCATGAGATCAATTTTTTTAGCTCCCACATGGAAGTGAGAACATGCAATATTTGTCTTTCTGTGCCTGGCTTATTTCATTTAACATAAGATCCTCTAGCTTCTTCAGTGTTGTTGCATAATGACAGGACTTCATTCTTTTTTATGGCTGAATAGTATTCCATCGTGTATGTGTACCGCATTTTCTTTATTCATTCATCCATTGATGGATACTTAGATTGATTCCATGTCTTGGCTATTGTGAATAGTGCTGCAATAAACATGGGAGTGCAGATATCTCTTTGACATACTGATTTATTTAATACTTTCTTTTGGATATATACCCAAAAGTGGGATTGCTGGATCATATGATAATTCTATTTTTAGTTTTTCAAAATATACAAAAGGAGAATGGTAAATTGGATCCCCATGTACTCACAATTATCATCTTGTGACCAATCCTCTTTCTTCTATAGCCCTATTCACTTCCTTTCTTTATTATTTTGAAGCAAGTCCCAGGCATCATTATATTAATAAATATTTAGTATGCATCTATAAAAAATAAGGATTCCATTTTTAAAGAGAATATAACCACAATGACATTAGCAGATCTTAAAAATTAATAATTCCTTCATATCAACAATCTTGTCTGTGTTCCATTTCCAATTATATCCTAAATGTTATAATATATTTTTATAACTTAACTGACCCACTGTCTTTTTGTAAGTATAGTTTTATTGGAGCACAGTTATACTTATTTGTCTGTGTATTATCTTTGCTTTCATGCTGTAATGGCAGAGTTGAGTAGTTGTAGCAGAAACTGTATGACTTTCAAAGCCTAAAATATTTATTGTTTGACTCTTTACAAAAAGTTTGGCAAACCTGTGCTTTAGGCAGTGATCTTTTAGATTAACTAGAAGTAAGAAAAAAAGTCACATTTACCTTCAGTTTAACCGCTTTTGGAGATCATCATTTCTTTGTGTAAATCTGAATTTCATTCTGATACCATATTTCTTCTTGAAGAACTTCCTTTAGCATTTCTTATTTCAGTTTTTGCTTATCTGAAAAACAGTCTTTATTTTGCCTTCATTATTGATAGATATTGTTATTGGGTTTAGAATTCTGGATTGACAGTTTTATTCTTTCAGTGCTCTAAAGTGTCCCTATATTTTCTTTTGGCTTGCATAGTTTTTGGTGAGATGTCTGTTATAAATCTTTTTTCCTGTGAATGCAATGTCTTTTTCTCTGGCTACCTTCAAGATTTTCTGTTTATATGTGGTTTTCAGTGGTTTGAATGTATCTAGGTTAATGGATTTTTTAATTTCGTCTTTTGGTATTATTTTGATGAGGTTGTCTGGGCTTAGATCTGTCATGTGATGTCTTTCTTAAGTTTTGAAAAATTTTCAACCATGATCTTTTCTAATATTCTTCAGACCCATTATCTCTCTATTTTCCTTCTGAGATTCCAGTTATTTATGCAGTTAGACCATTTAATATTGTCCCGCAGCTCTTGGGTGCTCTATTCTGTTTTCTATTTTCTTCTTTTTTCTTTTCGTTTTAGTTTGGATAGTTTTGACTAAACTAGCACTGAATTCTTTCTTTGGCTGTGTTGAGTTTATGGATAAGGCTGACAAAGACATTCTTCATCTGTTACTGTGTTTGTTTATTTCTAGCAATGCCATGTGACTCTTATAGTTTCCATCTCTGCAGAAATTCACCATCATTCATGCATGTATCTTTTCTACTAGAGCCTTAAACATATTCATTATAATCATCTTAAATTTCTTTCTGATAATTCCAACATCTGGGTCATCTCAGAGTTTGCTTTTATTGATTGCTTTTTCTTGTCACAGTGGGTTGTGATTTTTTTTGTGCATGTGTGTGAGGGATAATTTTTTTTTTCAAGACAGGGTCTTGCTCTGTTGCCCAGGCTGGAATGCAATGGCGTGATCACAGCTCACTGCTGTCTTGAACTCCTAGGCTCAAGCGATCCTCCTGCCTTAGTCTCCCGAGTAGCTGGGACTGTGGGCATGTGCCACCATGCCTGGCTACTTTTTAAAACATTTTGTAGTGATAGGGTCTCACTGTATTTCCCAGGCTGGTCTCAAACTCCTGGCCTTAAGCGATGCTCCCACCTCTGTCTCCCAAATGCTAGGATTATAGGTATGAGCCACTACACCCGGCCCCAGGGGGATAATTTTTTATTAATATTGAATGCCGGACATCACATATAGAATAGTAGAGATTGCCAGAAGTGGTACATCTCTTTTGCTAAGTTGTCACTATGGAGGCCAGATGCGGTGGCTCATGCCTATAATCCTAGCACTTTGGGAGGCTGAGGCAGGAGGATCACTTGAGGCCAGACCAGGAGTTTGAGATGAACCTGAATGACATAGGGAGACTTTGTCTCTACCAAAAGATAGCAAAGTTAGCCAGGCATGGTGGCATGCACCTCTAGTTCATTTAAAATTTTAGCAATTTATTTAAAATTTTAGCTGAATTCTTCATACCCATCTGGTGGTGCCTACTGTCGTTTTCCTCTCATGCTTTGCTATAGTTGAGCTACTGCTGATGTCCTACCTCTTCTTGGAAGCACCTGTCTTTCCTTAGATTTCATCCAGGATACCTGGTCTCCTTACAACCTCAGATCTCTGATGCAGTCAAGGAAAGTTATCCAGCCTTTTCTCATTGTTCTGGTTGATGAATGTTCTTTCTAGCTTTCTACATCCTAATAGGAAGTCTAATTACACTGTTATATAGTCACTTGAAAAAGTTACTGTCTTTATGGTTGTGTGTTTAATTAATTCAATATATAGTAAGTTGATTTGTTTAATTTTTCTATTAGTTTCAGGGATTGCTGCTTTTTTTGTTTCATAATTATGTGAATTATTTATATATTTTCAGCGGTGGCTCACGCCTGTAATCCTAGCACTCTGGGAGGCCGAGGTGGGAGGATCACTTGAGCTCAGGAGTTCAAGACCAGCCTAAGCAAGAGCAAGACCCCGTCTCTACTATAAATAGAAAGAAATTATCTGGACAACTAAAAAATATATATATAGAAAAAATTAGCTGGGCATGGCGGTGCATGCCTGTAGTCCCAGCTTCCTGAGAGGCTGAGGCAGGACGATCGCTTGAGCCCAGAAGTTTGAGGTTGCTGTGAGCTGGGCTGACGCCACGGCACTGTAGCTCAGGCAACAGAGTGAGACTCTGTCTCAAAAATAAAAAATACATAGTTTCAAGTCATACATACAGAACAGCATATATTCAAAGAAGCCTGGCTTCTCTCCCCGTCTGCTGCACCCTGTTTCCTCCTTTCCTCTATAGGAAACTAGGGGGTGAGAAGAAACTTGCTGTTTCCCTGACAGTTCCCTGAAAGATCAACTCACAATTAAGGCAGATTAATAAGAGAAATATTTATTTACCATGCGCATGGGGAGAATCATGGAGTGATTACCCAGTATCCCAGTGGGATCGTGTTATTTTTATACCTGCCTTTTACAAGGGAGGGGGAGATGAACAGCATAGGTAATTCTGATTAGGAGCAATAAACAGTTGCTAGGGAGGATGAATGGATGGGGAAATAGATTAACTTGTAAATGATTCTCTTAGCAAATTAAATTAACCTGAGAGAGGTATTATATTTAAAATTTTGGGGCCTGGTCTGGTTGCATTCTTGATAGTTTTTCCTGCAATATACTGAGATAACCAGGAGGGAAAGGGAAGTCAGTTAATCTTTCGATCTGTCAGTTTATGCAGATAGAGGGAAAAGCCCCTTCCAATGCTTTTTGGTCATATGGCTTATTTCTTATATTTAAAAAATGTGAGCATGGTTTAATTGTTTTTTAAAAGTTCTTTGACCTTCATTCTTCCTAAAATTTCAGTATACTGTCTTGTGTTTCATTTACCTGTTGTCCACTAAAAATTGTGCCTACTGGGCCAAAAACTGTTTGAAAAGGAGTTGCTTCTATTTTCTTAGATATTCATAGATTCCAGAGTTTTAATCGTGATAATTCGGTAGATGAATATAAGAGGTTAGAAGTTCACATTTTTTATTCACTTTCAAAATTTTATTTGCTCTGTGGTTGCCAGATAACCTGGTAAAAAGAGTGTAATCAAGGTGGATTTTGCTGTTTCTCTGTTTTTTCCTAGTTCCTTTTCCGTTTCACGTAATGCTCTTTTTTAGCCAGCAGAGGCCACTAGAGCCCACTCAGAAGCAGAAGTGCAGCAGAAATGGGGCGGCTCTAAGGTGTAATTGCCGAAAGGTCACTTTTTAAAGCTTTGCAGTTAATATTTCAATCTGGCCAGCGTGTGTCATGTGAAGATTTCATGCTTGAAAGAAACCAAATATCGGCAGACAAGAAAGTATCTATGGCATTTACCTTAAATATTTTTTCATTATATTCTGTCTCCTTTATTTTATTTTTTTTATCTCCTTTAAATTAAAAGAAATAAGAAGTTGAGAATTATAGTCAACTCCATTGCTTAATGTCTGTTGAGCTCACACCTACTTTAACTACTGTGTACAACCCTACAAAAAGACATGGTCCCTACTCTCTAGGAAATGATGCTGTCTCTGAGGAATGCTGCAATTTATTACTAGCTTAATTTTTTTTTCCTGACTCTTCTCAGTTTGCAGGCCTTTCAGATATATCCATCTCGCAAGACATCCCTATAGAAGGAGAAATCACCATTCCTATGAGATCTCGCATTCGGGAATTTGACAGCTCCACGTTAAATGAATCTGTTCAGAATACCATCGTAAGTTAGACTAGTTGAGAGAACTTCTGTTCGGTATCATGGGACTAAATAACTGATAGTACTGTGCAACATTTTCATTTGGTTCACTGAGTTTCAGTATGTTACAGTTATTGAAGTTTAAGATTCTCCCCTAGAGAATAATTCGGTACAGCCTTTTTGGAGAGCAGTTTGGCTATAATGGGTATTAAAATCTTAAAATGTCCAAATCTTTTTAAACCAATAATTTTACTTCTCTAAATATAGTATAAGGAAAAATAAAGTAAAAAAAAAAAAATGTTTTGGGCCGGGTGCGGTAGCTCACGCCTGTAATCCTAGCACTCTGGGAGGCCGAGGCCGGCGGATTGTTTGAGCACAGGAGTTTGAGACCAGCCTGAGCAAGAGCAAGACCCCATCTCTACTAAAAAAAAATAGAAAGAAATTATCTGGACAGCTAAAAATATATAGAAAAAATTAGCCGGGCATGGTGGCACATGCCTGTAGTCCCAGCTACTCGGGAGGCTGAGGCAGGAGGATCGCTTGAGCCCAGGAGTTGGAGGTTGCTGTGAGCTAGGCTGATGCCATGGCACTCACTGTAGCCTGGGCAAAAGAGTGAGAGTCTGTCTCAAAAAAAAAAAATATTTTGGACATAAAAAGTATCCATATACAAAGATAATCATTATAGCATTTTTTTGTAATGGGGAAGTTGGAAACACATTAACGACAGATGGGATACT